>PVHP010013773.1:0-40387 GCA_004024765.1 Zapus hudsonius
TCATGAAGCTCCCTTGAGACTGTCAGTCAAAATAAACTTTCTTCCCATTGGACGCTTTTGGTTTGCTGTTTTGTCCCATCAGTGATGAGGTAAAATGAACAGTTATAGTTTTACTTCTTCCTTTCCAATTTGATTCCCTTTTATCAGACACCAAGGTTAGTACCATCAAACTACTAAAGGTGATTAATACCTTCATTAAAGTGGCAGGATACAAAGTAACACACAAAAATCAGTAGTCTTCCTGTATGCAAATGACAGGCATACAGAAAAAGAAATCAGCAAACCAGTCCCATATTCAATAGCCACAAATAAAATCAAATGCCTTGGAATAACATTAACCAAGGTTGTGAAAGACTTATATAATGAAAACAAAACAAAAACACTCAAAAAGGAAATTGAGGATAACATGAAAAGATGAAAAGATCTTCCATAATCCTAGATAGGTAAAATTAATATCATGAAAATGTCAACACTGCCAAAAGCTATATGCAGATTCAATGCAATACCAATAAAAATAACAGCTTCATTCTTTGCAGACATAGAAAATATAATGTCCAAATTTATTTGGAATGTCAAAAGGCCTCGTATATACAAAGCTATCCTTAGTAAAAGAAGCATGTCATGTGGTATTACCATACCCCACCTAAAGATATACTGGAAAGCAATAGTAACAAAAACAGCATGGTACTGGAACAAAAATAAACAGAAAGATCAATGAAACACAATCAAAGATCCCATCCTAACCTTGAACAACTATAGTAACTTGATATTCAACAAAGATGCCAACAATGTTAACTGGTATAAAGATAGCACCTTTAACAAATTGCACAGGACTAATTGGATAAATACTTGCAAGAAAATGAAATTAGAACCTCTCCTGTCACGATGTACAAAAATCAATTCCTAATGGATCAAAGACCTCAATGTAAGACCTGAAACTCTGAAAACCCTGGAAGAAAAAATTAATAATAATGAAATTTACAATACACAAGGGGGAAGAAAAATGAAAACCTGGATACCTCTTGTACTATTCATAACCCCCTATCCTATGGACAGATCCAGAATATGTGCACTGAGGAAGCGCCCCAGTAGGTACGGGATAGAAAGGAGGGAAACAGAAACACCTTCACAAGATTTGCTCATCCAATGTATATACTTGCTCATAATAAAGATATAAATAAAGAAAACCTCTCAGTGAACTTATAGACTGTAAAAGGGGATAGAAAGAACAGGGGAGGAGAAATAGAAGGTAGGGGGGACTCATATAGTAAACTAAACTAATAATGAATTGACACCATAAAACCCTAGCTTTCATACATTAAGCTCCTGAGGAAACTGTGGGAATCACCTGGTATGAGGGGCCTTGAATAAAATGAGAGGAAGCCTAACCTCAAGAATAATTGTTCAGGTCTGCATCTACCTGTCCCAGTTATTGGTTCCTTCCCACACCGAGCTGCTGATCAAAGTGACCCAAGAGTTCCACAAAATGTGATAGGCTTCTGTCAAAGCTCTTGCATACCTACCCCAGGCCTAAGGTAAGACCCTATTGTTGAAGGAACTACAGAGTGTTATCAAGCAACACCAAAAGATCCTGCTAGATCCAGAATGATAACCAGCTCCGAGAGGGTAGCATGTGTAGCACTGGAAGGTGTTGCATGAGCTGCCAGGGGAAATTGGTCAATGATATTGAGAGAAAGCAGAGATCACTGATATACAATATAGACAGTTGTCACAAGAATTCTGAACACACAGCTATATGGAAGAGGCCAGCAAGTCAAGAAATGCTCATCTGTGCAATAGTGGTGCTAAACCTAGGAGGGTAATCAATAGCTTACTGGTTGGCTAAGGGATCCACTTTTTGATAAGTAACCCTTAACTGGAACTGGGATCCATGGAAAAATCCTATGGGGACCAAGAACCAGGGCTCCTAGGGGAAATTCCCAATACCAGAGAGCTACAAAGAGGCTACACCCATTAGGAGCAAGCCAAAATAGCAATTTTGTCTCATTTAACCTATATTGATCTCACTCTCTGATGGAGACTCTGCATTTTTTCAGAAGGCAGTGAGACAGTTGGGGACAACCCAATTCCACCAACAAGATATTGGATGATGGCTGACATCCTGACAGGTATCAAACCACACCTAGCCTTCATACAGGGCCCAAATTAAACCTATGAGAAAATGATGAGACATACAGGAGACCAATCACCACAGCAAGTCTGATAAGCCATGAAAGGTCAATGGAGACAGATACCAACAATACCCATCACAACCCAGGGCAAAGATCCAGAGATATGTTAAGATCTCAACAACAAAGCAGACTCAAAACTCACCCACTATGACTCAGGGAACTGAGTGGAAGAAGAGGCAGAAAGAGTGTAAGAGCCATGTTGGTGAGAATATCAAGAGACTTCACCCCCTCAGCAACAATGCACAAAGGGGAGAAGAGAAAAAGGAAAACTGGCTCCCTCTGGTGCAGTTCATGCCCCCTAACCTATGGACAGATCCAGTATGCACACCGAGGAATTACCCCAGTGGGTAGGGAACAGAGAGGAGGGAAATGTGGACAGCTTCACAAGAGTTCTCATACAATGTATATACTTACTCATAATAAAGATATTAATTTTTTAAAACGAACAGTTATAGTAGAATGTATTATTTTTAAAATTACTGCTTGAGTTGCTGACTTGAGTTTTGTAAAATCACATGATTATCACATGATTTTTTGCCTAGGTTAGGACAGAATTTCTACCATTTTTTGGAATGTCCCTAGCGATACTTCTTTCATTTTGTAGTACATATTTAGTATAAATGACATATCAGCATTGTCAATTATAATTTAAAATTACACATCTCTGAAAAAATACTGAAAAAGCTCTGTCATGCACTAACAAACGCTAACCTTAGGTTTAATTCTTTATGTAGAATAAAGAACACATGCTTTTCTTTAGTATGCAAATCTGCTTTCATTTTTAATGGATGATAACTTTATTCATATATCACATAATGGATCTTCATATGTATGATTTATTGTCATGAAATATTTAATTGGTAAACCTATTTCATATACCTATATACTTGAGATTACTTAAATCTTCTTAATCCAAAAGGGTCATGAGGAGAAAAAGCTGAGTAATCCCTGAACTATGTGACAATATATTTCTGCTGGGGATTCCATGCCAGTTGACATTCATTATTTGTGTGTGTGTGTGTGTGTGTGTGTGTGTGTGTGTGTGTGTGTGATTATCCATGTATAGGTATATAATGCACATGGGTAATGTACATGCATGAGTGTGTTTATATTTATATATAGCACAACATCATATTTAAATAATTATATAATCATTGCTTCTAACCACAGAACAACCTCTTTTATAAGATGTCCTCTTTATTTCCTCTGTTCCTTGGAACACTGTTTTCTTTATTTCATGTAATCTTCCCCAATAGTCTTTTGAAAGTGACCATCACTAAAGTCATCTCTAGTTACTCTGAGATATGTTTTTATTGTCCTTAATAGCTAAAAGAAAATATTACTGTCTTTATAAAAGGCCATGGTGAAGATGAAAGTGAAAGCCAAACACTAACATATTAACATAAAACATTTGAACATGAGTCAATAAGCATTACAGGAAAACATGGATCTTAAAGATGTTATATTTACCTCCAACAATAGAGAAAATGGTTAAATATGGAAAAATAACAAAGCCATAAAATTTATAATTTTTTCATGAATGTTCATAGACAAGCATGCAATTCTAGCTAGTGTCATTAGAATTTTATTGAAGCAACCTAACCTATTCCTGCTACCTTTGAGACATTCTTTTAAAAATCAATTAGCCAATGGGAAAGAGATGGATTGCCATTGATTACGTTCTGCCTTTGTGAGAGGTGATGGATGGCCATAGTCATGACATTGATTTTGGGTGATTGTCTTGCATGGCTGATTATTGGACCACCCAACCGAAAGGTGCCTGCATACACATGATTTACATTTTACCACAATATTACAGCTATGCTTTTGCTCATGTGATTTTGAGTCTGTGAATTTAAATATTGTTACTTGAAAATGTATTCTGAAACATTTAATATAATGTACTCCTGGATAGACAGTATAGCAACTGAATAAGAGAACAGACATAGAAATGATCTTCAAACACTGACCTCAGTTTATTGCTAAGTGAAGCAATTCTTGCAACTTGTTGGACTACTTCACATTTTCCAATTGCCAGAAAACATGTAAAATTTTACAGACTAACCACAACCTACATTTAAAGATAATAAGTATTTTCAGATCATGTTCAATTTTTTTCATTCTATGAACTACCACACACATTATGCATGTGAATATATGTGTGTATATGTGCACATTTGTCTATGATGACTTGTTTAATGGAATGTGTTGTTATTTTGGTTAGAATACTAGTAAGTGCACATTCTTCCTTAACAGTCATCTTCACTTCAGCCTTGTCTTCTGTTCCAGTAATCAGAGGAACTACTTCTGGATTGATAAGTCAAACCACTATGGAATCTAGAATAAATCAGCTTCACTTCAGTGTGTTCAATGAAAACAATATTTACTCTACATACTCCCTCCTCTAACTGGCTGATAAATCAAATTAAAAGATGCATTTTTAGAGAGTTGCTGGTGGAAATAATTATAGGAATGTTGTAGTGCCAGTTAGAAAGGGTAAATGTTGATTTTACGTTCCTAATGGTATAATCTGTGGTGTGGATTAAATAAAGTAAGCAGGGTAACCAATTCCACCAACAAGACATGGGATGATGGCTGACATCCAGTCAGGAGATGAACCACCTGTAAGGTATCATATAGGACCCAACCACACCTATGAGAAAGTGTCAAAATAAACAAGAGACCTACCATCACGGCAAATCAGATAACCCATGAAATGACAATGGATACAGACACCCATAATACCCAACACAATCCAAAGCAGAAGTCAAGAGACACTTAAGATCTTAACAATAAAGCAGACTTAAAATTCATCCACCAACTCAGGGAATTGAGTGGACGAGGGGACAGAAAGATTGTAAGAGCCATGGTGGGGAGAATATCTAGTCATTGCTCTCCTCAGCAACGACACACAAAGGAAAAAAAAAAAACTGGCTACCTCTTGATCAATTAATGACCCCCTACCCAAATGGACTGATCCAGTATGCCTACTGAGGAGGGCCCCCAGTGGGTTGGGAACAGGGAGGAGGGAAATGGAGGTACCACCACAAAATTTTCTCATACAATGTTTTGATTTATTGACAAGATGTTAAAAAAAATCTCGTTAGTACAAAAAAAGAAAAAGAAAGAAAGAAAGAAAAACTAAAAGTTTGTTTCAAGAAATATTGAAAAGGCAAGGTTTTATTTTTTTTTTCTTTTCAAGTAAGAATTTGTCTTATAATACTGAGAACAGTTTAGTAAATAGAAAATATAATTGACTCAGTATTCCTATGATTACTATAAAGAATTTACACTTCAAGTGAAGCTGGCTATCTATGAATTGTAAATTTTAAAGTATACATTTTTAAAATCTGATGTTACATATTGTTAGGGCTAACCTATACAGAGGCCCAGGAAGTTGAGAAAAATACATGTGGAATTAGCATATCAACAGATCATTTATGTTAGCTGAATATACAGAATAATAATCAGGTCAAACTAGCAATCCAAACAAGCAAACCTGTGCTTCAGGAAGAAATGAGAACACCGAGCTTCACTTGGAATCTATGTTAAAATTATGGTCCTAATTATTGTCATGTATTTCTTCTGTTTGATATTCATGTATGTATTCAGTTTGCTTGAATACCCAGACCAATTGTGGTAGGTAAGACATATTTTTCTCCTATTTATAGTAACATATTGGTTACTTTTATCATTGTGAATGGGCAAACACTCCCTATATGTGACTTAAAGGATAAAAAGGGTTTATGTTTACTCAAATATTCAAGAGATTTAGTGCAAAATGGCAGTGAAGTCAAGGTGGCTGGGGTGATTAAGTCTATTCTTGCAGGAGCACATCTTGGAAGATCAAGAAAGAGAGATCTAGATCCATAACAACTTACCACATGGATTGATCCAGTCTGCCCACCAAGGAGGATACCCAGTGGACTAGGGAAAGGGAGGAGGGAAATGGGAATATCAACACAATATTTGCTCATTCAATGTATCTAATTTTGGATAATAAAGAAAAAATAATAAATAGAGACCTAGATAGAAACCAGAAACCCACCCTTAGTGTTCTGTGCCAATCAAGTAGGTCTCCCATCTCAAAAGTTATGTAATCTCCCAAACAGAACCTTTAGCTAGGGTCTATGGTTCAAAAGTGGCCCCTCTTTCCAGAAAGTTATGGTATCTTTATTTTTGCTTTGTATAAAATCCTGTTATTTGTCAAATTTATATGATTTTTTTCTATCATTGAAGAATAAGAAGCATTGCCATTTACTTGGTTGAATAGTTGAGTGTAATGTTCACTGCAATGGAAACTCTGGTCTGTCTGGGCAGTGAGTGGTGGATGGAACCAATAGAGAATATGACCCCTGTCTTCAAGGAATTTATGGTTGCCTGAGAACTAAGTCACCTTTCTTTAAACTTGATGATAAACTATTGTAACTATATTAGCCTAGACACTCAAAGCTATCTTGGGTAGTTTCTTATACTTGTTGGCAAAGCAAGAGAGTTTAGTCTCAGCTGCCTTCTGATTGACAGCACTACAGAGAAAAGTCTTCTCCTTAACACTAGATGGTAATGAGCATACTCACACCATTCATTGCAATGGATTTAAGGGGGAAAATAAAGTCTCTTGACTAATGCTACAGTCTGCTCTGCTCTTTCAAGATATTGACATTTCTCTATATTCGCATATACTCATCTGCTGGCTAATTGAAAGCACTTGGTCCCTTGCTTGCTTCTCATCATGATAAACATTTAATCACAGAGGAGGAAGGGTCTTCTTAGAATGCACATGAGTTACACTTCTGAAAACAAAAACAAAGAGCTGTTTCACCTGGAAGGAGTTTAACTGCCAGTCCAGGATGGAGAAAGGAGCATCTAATTGCTTTGCCAAGGAGCAGCCGTCTGCTGTCTATCTGACATTTACACACTTCGCTCACCTCTTCCCACTGGTGTGAAAAATAGCTGAATACAAAACAAAAGTCCACTTTGCAAATGTAATGTCCTGCCATCACAATGTTGGGCTGTGGTGATGTGGGCTTTCACTCTGAAAGTTTCATTTTTTCTCTCCAATTAAAAATAATGGATGGTATTGGCCTGTCAGCCTGTGTAGGATTTCCAGAGTAAGAAATCGAGTTGGTATCAACACAGAGCCATTGTCCACTAATTTAATTTTGAAGAAAGACTGTGATCCTTCTCTACTTCTTTCTACCATACGTGTGTCACTGAGAATTCCTGCTTCCCAAGGCAGTATTCTGACAGCTGTCATTATAGGTAAACACGTTTTCTATTTTTCTTTCTTTCTTTTTTTTTTTTTTTGATGTGGAACAATTTTCATGCAAACTCAGGATGAAGAAAGGGGATCAGATCTTTCAATTACTTAACAATATCTCCTGCTACAAATTCTCCTAATTGTGTAAATATTTTTACATGGCTTTATCACTGAGATGTCAACATGTTGTACTAGCCATTTTTTTCTGTTAATATTTGCATTTTGTGAACAATGAAAAGTATTTCTTAATGAATCAAGTTTTATAGAGAATGAAAACATACACGAAGTCCACTGGATAAAGAAAACAAGTTCTTTTACTAATTATGTGTATTCATTTTTCTATATTGAATCCTTCATTCTGGGGTAGATATTTTATATATATATATATATGTATATATATATATATATATACATATATATATATGCTCACATTAGAGTAAATGGATCGAGAATTGTTTGTGGCATAAATGCTGCCGATATGATTTTTGTTGCACATAGGTAAAAAAATGAACATTATATTTAATGAAATCTTATTACCACAAGTAAATTTTAATAGCTTAAATCATTCCATTTGTCATTACTTACCCTTACTCTACCTTGGTGGTCTTTTCTTCAGAAACACAACTGCTCAGGGACAAAGATCCTTGAAGAAGTTATGCCCTTGGTTATAGTCAGGGCCAATCTTAATGACGACAGCTTGAAAAACACCAGTATATCCTCAGCTCAACAGACAGAAAAATGTACATAACAGGAAAGTAAATAAAAGAAAATTTAAAAATAAAAGTCACTAAAAGGCTAAAGCTGTAATTATTTTAACATAAGAATTAATCACATACTTAGTAATTTATATTCCAATAACTCAAGGATATAGTAGCTTCCAAGGGAAAACTGAGTTAAATGTACAATTTAATGTTGTGTAGTATTTCCCCATTTTATTTTTTTAGGAATTTGTTGAGTAAACTTGATGTAGCAATGATAATAATCTCATTTAAGCAACACAACTAAGGAAAGATTTGGAGGGAGATACTATTGTCCATTTTAAGTTATTATTTATTTTTCTTTTCATATATCTAACAAACATGCTTAAATGTTATTTAGGAAATTAACACATATTTGTTTATCTTTATTTTTTTTTACAGTTATTCTTACTTTTAAAGCTTCTTTGAATTTATTTTAAGGATCACCTAACATTTCATCTTGTCTAAGAGTAGGTTAATTTCAATTTTCTCATAAAATCTATATAACTTCACAATGAACATGTTTGCATTTGTGTTATCTGTTTTTCTGAATAATTTAAGTTCAGGTAGACATTATCACTTGTAAACTACCAAATTCAAAATGTATCTCACACAGAATAATGCCAATAGAGAATGGATTCATGATACTGTAACGAAGACTTCTGAGAAACTGAAGGAAAATGTGACATTATTAGAAAATAATAACATATAGAACATTAAATTAGTGAATTTTTGTACTAATTTCACTAATTTTGATGGATTAGAAAAGTACTCTAATTCCAAATCAAGTAGTAATTCAGAGAAAAAACTGGGATGACTTTAAATTAAACATGAGTTCTGCAATGGCTCATATTTATTGTCAGATTGACTAGATTTAGAATAGTCATGTAACACACCTCTGGGCATGTCTTTGAGGATGGTTCCAGAAAGAGAAGTCCATCCATAAATGTGAATGGTGGCATCCCATGCATAGGTGTTCCCGTCTGAATAAGAAGGAGGAAGCAAGCTGAGTACCAGCATTCACCATTCTCCCTGCTTCCTGACTGTAGACAGAATGTGACCAACCATCTTACATTCTTGACACTATGACTTTCCTACAGTGAGGTGCTGTACTTACAAGAATGAGTCAAGAAAGTGCTTCCTTGCTTAAGTTGCTTTTAACAGTAATTTTGTCCACACATAAGAAAAGTAATCAAATTTACTTCTCTATTTAGGCAATGCTTATCAAATAATCTGAACTTATGCCAGAGCAGGAATATGAAACAGTAAATATTCCTATTTCAATCATGTCTTTCCACAACATAAGCTGAAACGTAGCTAAAGAAGGGGCTTATGAAAAACTATTTTTCTGATTTCCAATTTATTCATTTTTTGCCTATATTGTAATCAGCTTTCTCTCATGGATACACAGAAAGACCCTAACCAAAAGTGGCTGATGGGAGGAATGGGTTTATTTTGATTTACAGACTCCAGGGGAAGCTCCATCATGGTAGGGAAAATGATGTCATGAGCAGATGGTGGACATCATCTCATGGCCAACAACAGGTGGACAACAGCAACAGGGGAGTGTGCCAAACACTGGCCAGGGGAAGCTGGCTAGAACCCCCCCCCCATAAGCTAGCCCCCTACAACTCAGATCCAACAGGGTTCCAATATCCAAACTGCCATCAGCTCGGGATCAAGCATTCAGAACACGTTTGTGGGGGACACCTGGAATAAACCACCACAGCGAATAAAAATATTTTCTTTTAAGGGCTAGCAAATAAACTCATTTCTTGAAAGAAACACTTTGATTTTAATTATGCTTAGAGAACAAGGGCATGGATGTCATGCATTGAACTGAATCTTTAAAGTAATATTATTGTAATATAGATACTACCAAGTGAGGTATTTTAACATCATTCACTTGATTAGCAGTCACAATGGAATTAGGTTGTATTACATATGGGTGTTCTACCATAGATCCCTTTAATGAAATCTTATCACCAGAAGTAAGAAGAGGAAGAAGGGAATGGAAATGATTAGTTTAAATTCCTCTTACCATGTGAGAGCACGTGTTAGCCTTGATTCAGCCTACACAGCACAAAACTGAGACTTGATGAAGATGAGATTTCAAGTGCAGGGAAGAAGGTGCATCAAAAGATACAGAGCTGTCAAATGTTACCAAGATGATAAAAGTAGAAGGCAGATTTTGATGGATCAGGAGGAACTAAAATTGGACATAACAAAGAAACAAAAACAATACTGTAATGCATCTGAAATACAATGTCACATTATTTTTCTGTGCTATGAAAATGCCTTCCCAGTAGAATGGGAAAACAGAAAAATAGAAGCAATATCTGTCTAGAGTATTAATATAAATGTGTATATAAAGAGAATTTAGTGAATTTTGTGCTCTTCTCCAATCCTATAATTCAAATTTTTAGTGACTAAAATTTCAGAATCTTCAGATGAAGTATATCTCTCTTAAGATAAGATGATACATACTTAAACTAAGAGCAATAAATAATATGCTGAAGACATAGTCATTTAACTAAAAACTGTATCAGAGTAGTCTCCATTCTTTTATAATTTGGTTAGGTTAAAAACAGAAAGGAGTTTAATGTATGAGTTACAGTTATAAGGAAACCAACTACTTACTGCAAATAAATGCTGGCTTGTATGACTCACATATGCTTAGTAGATACATATCTAACAAATAATTTGAAGTGAAATTTAATCTTATCTTAGTAAAATGGGATATTGATGATTTATTTTGTAGAAAAAATATTAAAATAATACCTTTGTAATTAAACTGTTTTTTAGGTTGCATCAAAGTTAGATAATACTTTGGGCGCTACTAGTCTGTTGTGATAGTCAAAATTGAAAAGTATCATGGAGGTAAAAACAACTCAAGGAGATTGGTCTTCAGTGACATGAAGGTCTTTTACGTAAACTAGCACCTAAATTCTATTGGAATTTTATCTCCTTTGTATCATTTCTGAAATCTACTGGAATGCCCAGTTGTAAGACAAAGTCTAAAATCATTTTACAGTGCTAAAAATCAGGGTGTGCTCTTTTATGAAAGCTCCAGAAAAGAAAGTTCACCCTTGATTTGCTCAATTTCCAGAGGGAGTTCACATCCTTTAACTTTTCTCCTAAAAGCACAGCAATGATTGATCTTGATCGCTTCCCAAGGAAGTACTCTCACCTCTTTACTAAGTTCTCTTGTGGTTCCATTGATAGAAACTAGAAAATACAAATTATCTCTTATCTCAAGAGCAGTGATTATAAGATTTAGTTTCATTTAGAACTTTCAATGCCCTTAAACTGTGATAGTTAGCTTTTTCTTAGTGGACAAATTACTGAGAAAAATTGATTCAAAATTGGTGCCAAGAAGCATATGAAATAGGGATAGTTCATGTCAAGACATCTGGGAATCCAAGCAAAGGTTCTGAAATATCACTGTGTCCTTCTTGGGCACACACACAGTAACATGACTTCCTTTTATGAGGTCTTGCCTCACCACCTTTCAATAGCACTATAGTCTAAGAACCAAGTCTAACACATAGGCTTTGTGGGAATCTAAAATTCAGCCAGTAAAGGTCCTCTGGTTCTACTGAGTAAGACAGGAACTTTGGAAGGAAAAGTAGCATTCTGCTTGCAATGTTAAAATAGCACATGGACACAATGTGTTCACATAGATAACACACACACACACACACACACACACACACACACACACACAAATAAATCACAATAGCTTCAGGAGAAATGTTGGGACCTTTCTTTGCCTCAACTATAGATAAAATAAATCATCATTTCCAAAATCTTTGTGTTCCAACTAGGTTTAATGAATTGTATTTCATCTACATGCTTGTACCCAAAGTTAAAGAGGAAAATCACATAAATACAAAAGAACCTTTGTGAAGCATGATTTCTTCTTTTGTTCACTGAGTTTAACATGTGGCAGAAGCAGATAGGACAGGGAAGGGAGAAGTTTCTATGTGGCATTGTAGCAAGAGGGACAAAATTATGGTATTCAGCATGGTAGGGAAATTGCAAAGGGCAAGGTCACTTTATAGATCATGCTCAGTCATAGGAAGAATCATAAAAGAAAGCCATGTGAGTTCAATCAAAGAGTTACTCCACAGCACTCCTCAGAGAGGTAGTCTTTGTGTAATGAAAGAACCACAGTTTGATTCACTGCAGCAGATGTATAAAGTGATAAATATTTTTGGCAGATAAAAATAGCTGGTTCACTTTCACATTGTTGTTTTCTTATTTGCTCTGTTGGTAATTCTTCGGGAGCTCATCCACACTAGTGCACAGTATGAAAAGAAGAGCTCCTTAAATATCTCTGGAAAGGCTTCAGTTCCCCTGAAATTGCATTTTAGTTCATTGGCTACCTCATATTAAACTGGACAATGTTCAGTGTGGGCCTTTCATCATCAGAGTGTTGAATAAATCTAATAATAGAAGATCTGATAACAGCCAAAATGACTTTCTTGATTTTTTTAGATGGACAAGGTTCAACCAGTGTGTTAGGATACTGATGAGTCTATTTATGGTTCATTAAAAGTGGAACTGGCTGTGATAGTTCACACTTTGATTATCAGCTATTGTGAAACTAATATGGGGCAATCATTGTGAGTTTGAATTCACTCTGATACTGTGTGAAAGTGTCTTGAAATAAAACAGGGAGATAGCTAGCTCAGTGGGTAATGTACTTGTTGAAGGCACACATTTGACTTACATAACACATGAAAAATAATTCCAAGTGTAATCAAGTACAATGGCAAGCAATTAGAATCCAATCACCAGGGGGAGACAGGTGAATTCCTGAGGTTCACTTGACATCCAGTCTAACCTAATTGGTGAACTCCAAGCCAATGAGAGACCCAGTCTCAAAAAATGTGAAGAATGTACCTGAGGAATGAAGCCTGAAGTAGACCTCTTGCCTTCCCATAAACACATACATTTAAAAGCATAGGGTTTATGTTTAAATGGAATGTGCTTCTCAGCAGTAGCTAATTTCTACAACGTATATATAAAATGCCAGAACACCTTTGGTAGTACTTTGTTTTGGCATCTCATTCCAACATCCCTGAGATTAGATTTAGAATGACTGCCAACTTGTTTACAATGGAAACTGTGATAGTTAGGGTTTGTTGTCAACTTGATATTTTTAGTGATTTGGGGTAGTAGTTCTCTGATGTTGTTCTCTGGAAGGCAGCCCTCTCAGCAGGGGGCAGGATGTAAGGAAGCTCAGAGAAGCAAGACATAAACATTCCTTCCTGTCTTGGCAATGCAGGAAGGAAATTCCAGAGACTCAGGAAGCCAAGGAGTCTGAGATAGGGTTGTAAGACCCTGCCCTAAGGCTATATAAAGGGGGGAAGAAATCTCTGTCTCTCTCTGCCTCCCTGTATGCCTGGCTCCTGGTGTTTGTTGTGCATCTCTTTGTCAGAGTTGGAACAAAGAAGCTTCCTCAGCCTTCCAGCCTGGAGTGAAGACCAGCAGCTCCCCAGGAAGCCTTTAGGCCTTCAGTGCTGGATTGGGACTGCTGAGGCATCTAGCCAAGTGAACTGAATTTGACTCTCGGGTTTGCAGACTGCTATTGTGAGACTGTTGTGAGCTAATTCAATAAATACTTAAAAAACAAAGAAAAACTATGATTCATTCTGTTGGTTATCTTCCTCTAGAGAACTCTGACTAATACAGAATTTCTACAGCCATTAAGGAATTTTAAGCTGTTATGAAATCAAGTAGATTCATGTTCAGAGGTTTCTTTCCTCACATCCAAAGAAAGATAGAGTTGGATACAGTTGTGTCAGATGGTTAAAAATAAGTCCCTCTACTTTAACCTGCAAAGGAGGTGCTGTTTCTACAACTATCCATAGATATAGCAGAATATGTACTTCTCACATTCTGTTCACCATGCTTTATTTGATTTGGTGTGTTCATAAGAGGAAGATTGTTTCTAATGAATGATGCTCATTATACAGGTCAACAAAAAATTAATACTTGAGTGAAAATGTAAGAAATTGTGAAGATTACAGAGTCCAAATGAAAGTCACCTATCTGTACTGAAAAAGCTAGTTTTTGAACAAAATAAATTTTGCAAGTTGTGAAGTTTAAATTCTTGAGCAAATATTAAATTCACCAACCCCACTAATGTATTCCATGGAATGTGATCAGATGAAGAATGTGTGGCAGTGTTTTTGTTTTCTTTTATTTCTTTTATTGAAATTATTTGAGCTTGAGTCACTATCTGAAACACAGCAAAGCTCAGCAAGTTTGTATTGTATTCACAAAATCCTATTTTTTTTCCTCTCACCAATAATAAAATGATCTTGGTGTTTAAATCCAAGACTGATTGAAATGATTATGTACAGTGACTTGAAGCCATTATTTCATACTTAGTATCTTCCAAATTTCCTGAATCTATAATTGATATATTTCTTGAAAGAGATCTTACATGAATATGTTCCATTTTCTAAACATGAAACTCCTCTTCCATTTTGAGAAGTTGTGTCAAAATACAGTTAGTGAGGGGCCAAGATATTATGTATGTTCTCTGGTTCATTGAAAATTGCTTATTTATTCTTTCCCCATGCAGAAAATTCAGGAGATAGACCTGTGGATGAGCTTTAAGCTTACCCTCCTTACTTACCATTTTGTATTGGGAATTACATACTTCAGCACATTACATATTATTAGTAGTGATAAGTCTGCCCATGTAGAATGGGCCAATCCAAACAAAAGAGGCACAGTCTCAGAGTTGTTTCCTTCAACTAGAAAAAAATTGGCATGGTAAAAATCAAATATACCTTGAAATCTTGTTCAAGAGATCATGATCCTATATGGTGAACAATCTTAGGAATCATCCACATTTCAAAGTCACTTTGATGATAAATCCCACTTACTGAACTTGGGCTGAAGTTCCCACTTTTTAATTATGTGTATTAAGTTTTATTTTGGGGGAGAAAAAATGAGAGCATGACTATGTTCTAATTTTGGGATATTGGATAGAATAAATAGATGAAAGCAATAGAAAGAAATTGCTTCAGGGAAAGATGATGTGTGCAAAGCTAAAGTTTTATTATATTTTATTATATATTATAATAAATCTTCATATTGGTTATCCATAGATCTAGTATCACATAAAACATTTAGCACTCTTCACCTAGATGTTATCATCACAAAGAGAAACCAAAATTGAGGAGTTACACTGACCATACCCTTACAGGCTATCACCTTGGTGGCTTTTCCCATTAACTTTCTGGTTTTGACCAGACTTATGAGTTAACTAAATATGCTTCATGCTATGAAATTGAAATATAATTGTATAAGCACATCAAATCTTTCCTGACATATAGATGTACTTTCCAGGGAGGAAATTTAATTTAAGTAAAGTTTAAACCTATTTATTTATTGAATAGTGCTGGGGATGAAATCTGGAGACTTATGATCCTAGACAAATGCTTTGTTATTGTGCTATATCCCTACTTCTCAAAGTTGGATTTTAAAACCACATATCTTGGTATGGGTAAGTATATGTTCATGCATTAATTAAGACAATGTCCTTTACAATGTCATAAATGACAATTAAAACCAGATGTGTTGAAGTACAGTATAGGTCTAGTACCTGAGAATTTGACCCAGAGGGATCTTAAATTGGACTACATAATGAGATTGAGGATAACCTGGGCTATACAGAAATTTACTACCTTGTTTGGAAGCTAGGAGAAACCAAAGAACCAGCTGGTAGTTTGCAGTGTGGAGAGGTTAGTTGAACAGTGGAACTGCTGAGGATAAAGTAGAGTTATACATATGTATGATGCTATGATGAAAACCATTAGTTTGCAGACTAATCTATTTTTAAAAGTACATTGAAAAGCATTTGAATTTTTTTAGATGGAATGAAGTATGTTAAAGGATACCAAAAATGCTGCACACTCTAAAATACAATCATTTTTTTTTAATTTGTGTGTGTGTGTGTGCATGTGTCAGGGTCTTTTGCCACTGCAAATGAATGCCAGGTGGTTGTTTTGCTTCTAGCTTTACATGGGTGCTGATGATTTGAACTTAGGCCAGCAGACATTCAAGCAAGTGTCTTTAACCACTGAAGCATCTCCTCAAAGCCTGTTTTCCTTTACTAATCTAGTCATCTGTTTATAATTATTAGTATCTATATGCTTTAGCTTTATAATAACTTAGTTGGTAAGAGTCTCTAGGCATGCTGAGCTCCAAGTAGAATATTAAAAAATATATATAATAATTTACATCTGAAACTATGTTCTCATTCAAAAGAAAACAAAGTCTCTAAGAAGGTAAAATTTTGCTAGAGGCTCTACAGATAACAAGCCACAAGATTGTGGCACTTTTCCAAAGTTATTATGAGAACAGTGAGCTATCCACCAGGGAAAATCTTGCCCAAACCAAAAGAACCAAAAAGTAACTCTTCCTGTGTGTTGTGATGGAGTCAAATGACCTAAGAGAATTATGTCATAAAATCAAACCTTGTTCAAATACATTTATTCAAGAAACTGCCTTACCCTCTTCCAAGTAGAGAAAAGTAGTGTGCTCTTAGAATTGAGTTTCTATGCCATTTTTCATGGACCACCTTGAAGTGATGATTCATTAATACATTAAGTAAAGGATGATACAGATGTTTTATTCTATATTATTGCATCCATAGCAGGTTTCTTATTGTGTTATACATCATGATATATTCAAGCAAGAAAAAGAATTCCCAGCCTGGCTGATCTCTCTTAAGTGTTAAGCTTTATTGTGTTTTAGTGCTTGTCTTAGTTTCATATTGATCTGATGCTTTGCACTGGGAATTGTGTGCCACAGTTCATTCCCAGATTATTTTGTTAATGTTAACTAAATAAAGTTGTAATTTATATGATTTATCAGAATCACTTAACTGAATCAAGTGGATTTTGATAAAAACATTGGTTCATTTCCATACTGTGTATTTATTTCTTAGCTATATCTTTTTTGTGTTGTTATTATATGTAAACTTAAATCTAGGAGAAAAATTGAAGAAAATCATTTTCCCTGGAATAAATTAGGTCATTTATAAGAATGCTTCATTAAAATTTTTGCTATTTTCAAAACAAAAACAACATAGATTATCAAATACCATCATTTATTCTTTGTGACATAGTTTTCTCAAACTATTAGTTAGAAATTAGTTACTGATTTTCCTTTCAAAGCCTGTGATATAAAGTATTGTCAAGAAACACATTGAGTTTGGATTGTGTAGGCCACATAGAGCTTAAAAATACTGTGATGATCTTGATCAATAACTCAATAACATGAAATTTTCTAAACAACTTATGGGAAAGGCCTTTGCTTTTTATTATACATTTTTAAACTGAAGTCATTGTCTAAACTTTTCACTGCATTTTGATTGTGTGGAAATGGAAAGGGTAGTTGTGTTAATAAAACTGCAGGCTGTGCATAGACTATAGTTCTCTGACAGTGGGTTTGCTTGTATAAATAAGTCAAGATAAGACAGGCTCAAGGGATTACCACCCACAAGTGATCTGTCTTCAAGTGAAAAGAACTGACAAAAAAACAGCCACCACCTCCTTCTTTGTTAAATCAATCCTCTGGGTAGGAAGGTAAAACTCTGCCTTTCTGCCTCAGAAAAACTTCTGCAGACTGAACTTAACTGCTGAAAATGATGAATGTTATACTGTTGTCTTCACACACCCAAGCCTTTTTTTCATTTCAGGGGAACATAAAATGTAGTTTGTGACTTTCAACAGCTGGAACTGAGAATTTATCCATGTGTACTGCAGACATTACTGCATACATTTATTAATGCATTATTGCATACATTTCTACATATATTTCTAAGAAGTAACTTGGAGTTTCAAAACACTTTACCCAAATACTGTGCTACCAAACTTACTTCTTAGACTCCCAAACTCAATGTTTTCAAATATCACATTAACTGTCAATTTCCAAGTGTAGAAAGGATGGTTTTTGTGTTAGCATAAAACCAATAATGTATTTACTGACAACAGACTTTAACATCACAAGTCTACCCCTTGTCAACTTGACACCAAACCATATCTCCCTTTAGCATCTTTAATTTCAAAATGAAGGCAATACCAAGGATGTACTTTGCCTAACATGGTATAATGACCACATATACAACTAGAAAGGCACAATTTTCAGTATTCTTCCTACTGCCCTAATGTAGAACATCCTGCCAGACCTCAAAGACCTCAATGGTAGTAATCTGTCAAAGAATTGCAGCTGAAGCAGGGTATAGTCTCCATTTGTCTTTAATTTCTTTTGTGCCATATCCTCCTGTATAAACCAGTCTATTTCTTCGCAACTCCACACCACTCAAGTTTTCAGAACACAGACAGGTCAAATGCAATAAGCCTCTCATACAAACTGCTTCTAGGCCAGTCTAAACAATGCTCTTTTCCCTTCATAAGCCAAACATTAAGAGTCCACTCTTCTTTCTGTATTTAAATCTTTCAATTCTGACAATAACTGTTTATGAATATCATTTATAGAACTACAAGTACAAGGTTTAAAACCCTTCCATATTCCTCCCACCACTTGACCAAAGCCAAACAATAAGTATCTAGAAGCAATCAGCCCACTCTTGGTACCAAGTTTCTGATTTAGTTACCTTCTTGTTCCTGGGACAAATCACCAGACCAAAACTAGCTGATTGGAACAAAGGTTTTTATTTTGGCTAAAAGTCTCAAAGGGAAGCTTCATGATGGGCTGGGAAAAACATGGCATGAACAGAGTCTGAACATTATCTCTGCCACAAGAGGTGGAAAATAACAGCAGGACACTGATACACGTTTTGAGAAGCTGGCTGTCTATAGCACCCCTAAGACTGCCCCCCAAAACACACCACCTCCAGCAAGGCTTCATCTCCCAAATTGCCTTCAGCTGGCAACTAATCCCCCAAAACACATGAGTTCATGTGGGACCTCTGTTTTAAATATCCACATGCTATCTAGTGATACATGTTTCATGGCTATTTTCTGACAAAACCAACCAAGCAGGTTAATGGTAGAGAATAAATTTAGGTCCAAGTACTTGCATGTAAACTTTGCAACTGAATTAGAACCCCTCCCTTATTATTTAATTTTAGTGTATTTACTTTTCTTTTCCCTGATAGTCTTTTGCAGACAGAATTTGGTAGCTCATTAGGAATTTGTGGAATTTAGAAAAGAAAACATTTCTGATTTTGCATCTTTTATTCTTCTTGTACTGATGGCTTTTGCTAGTTTCTGGGATTAATTCAAAGCATCAACTAATAACTTGCTATGAGCTGTGTATTAATTTTTAAAATCAATTTTGAACTCTTCTAGCTAAAATTTGGGATTAGACACAAATATTATTAATTATTTTAATTCTTATCTATATCCTTCCTGTACCTTATACCTGTTTTATTTCATTTAGTTTTTTTTTTCAAAAAAATTTCTGGCTGTTTAGCCTTAATTAATCAAGTTTTTCTGTATGTAGCCTATCTTTACCTTCAACTTTAAATTTTCCTTTTTCTCATCTGAACGTGCATTTTACATTGCAAATTTGTTCACAGGCACCACACATACCATTCTTGCATCATCCACCCAATCTCTCCTAGGAGTACCCCTTGATCATAAATTTGATGATTCTAAAACATAGAGATAGACAGTCTTGATTCTCTAGCAATGAGGTAAGACATTTCTATGGACAAAGTTCTCCCACTTTGAGGTGTGTGTCCTCAAGAGCAAACAATAAGTAAAGCTCTATAAGAATTTTGTTTGGTAAATTCTAAACATTCTGCAAGAATGTTTTTATAAAAGGTATATAAACCCTATTTTGAAAAATAAAACACCAGCCTTTCTTGTTCATACGTACAACTCCCTTTAACACTCAGTTATCCTCATATCTTCAGGCAGGAAGAAAGAAATGAAATTGGCAACAAATTCACTAGAATTGGCTGGAAACGATGTGTTTTTGGCACTCTGAGATACTTAACACCTTTCAGAATAGAAGGAAAAGTTGTTTGACAATAACTCGGCAAGGCACACGTGAAATACTCCTGATCAAGACAGGCTGTCAGCACTGCTTGTCCAGGCTGCTCACCCACCTGATTCCATTCCTAAATGCAATGTGTTATTCTCTCCTTTGAGTTCAAACATCCACAACTTGGCCAAGATTTCTGATGTGCCTCAAATAAGCTTATATGAAATGTGGTCTATGAAAAGATTTTCTTCCAAAACCAATACATGCAGACACACAGGGCTAATATCCTATTCAATCAGCCTGTTGAAGGCCGTAGTACAATGGAAACATCCCAGAATTTATACATGAGACTGAAAAACATGCTGAAATCAAGATATTTTCCCCCAAGCTCAACTAGGTTCAAACTAACTCTTCTATAAAGAACTATTCTGTAACATCTTAATCTTCTACTGTTGCATTATTTTCATCTCTTGGTTGGATTATTTTATTTTTTCTTTCAAGTATACTTCTTAAAACAAAGAATCAGAGCTGAAATATAGGGGGATGAGTAAAAGTGATCACACTGGGACATGTTTGTAAAAATCATTTTTTTTCCAAAGAGTGATTGGTAGACTTTCAAATCAGTCCTAAAAAAATGGAGCCAAAAAATTTATGCCAAATTTTGGAACCATGATCAAAAGATGGAAGTAATCAAATATGACTTAGTGTAACTGAAATTTGTTTTGATAAGCAATGGGAATGTTTTGTGAAAATAATTTGGACACAAAGTCAGTTGGTGTGGGTATGAGTTTGAAGTTTGATTCACTGATTAGATGGTTAACACTGAGCAAGTTTATTAATGTCTGAACTCTAGTATTCTTGAGTGTGAAATAGAATAATAATGCCAAGATCAAAGTTTTGAATGTTTTCTTCCTTGCTATTTGTTTTTGAGGTTAGATTCTGAAACTCCTCAAACTCACTATGCATGTGTACATCCTGAATTTCTGATCTTTCTGCCTTTAACTCCCAAAATCTGGGAATACTGGTATGCATCACTATTGCTAAATTTATGCAATGGAGTGATTTAATCCAAGGTTTTGTGCATAATAGACAAGTACTTTACCCACTGAGCTACATTTCCAACCTTAGGTTTTGAAGGTTTGGGGGGGAATAATGCACTTTAGTGTTATGAAGTTACTGCCAAGGACATGAGTATATAACAAGGTTTCAGCAACAGTTGAGGCAAAATATGAATGACTTCAACCTGAACCTTGGGAATCTGGTTTCATCAGACCCCCCCAAAAAATGTGATCTACAATACTCAGGGGACCTTGGTGTCAGACTGAGCCCATTGATAACCCAAGGAAACTCTTTATATTTTTCTAAACTTTTATGTGAATAACTGGGTTCCTACAGGAAGGATGAAATGCAAGTTGTTTTGCCAGTTTCACAGACTGCAGGACACTCTCATTGACAATGAATAAACGCTGGCTGTGATCCACAACTGTATGGAAAATGAACATCTGGCACTGAATGCATAACACATTGCTCAATATTGCAAGTTATTCCACAAATAATAAAGCATGAGGATAAGCAAATTCTAAGGGGTTTGTTGAGAGACAATATTGGAGGGGAAGTTTGGATGTGCCCCAAAATATTAGAATTTAGCATCTGGAGCAAGGGAATAGAGGCAAAAAAAATCACAAATTTCTTTATCCTGTACAAGCATGTATCATGTGGTGTGATGGTTTATGCCTCAATTATGAGTCCTAATGCTATTCATTTTTAAATTTTTTTAACCTAGAGCTCCAAGGCTACCAACATTTGCATTTGTATCCAACCTGCACTGTCTAATCAAAAGGAGATATTACACTAAGTTATTTAGATTAGAGACAACACCAAGGAAGACTGGCACTCTACAAAAAAAATCTGCTGGAATGGAAAGTGTTAGAATGGAAATGACCACCATGAGAAACCGCTCTGAAAGGAAAGGCTTTAATAGTAGGAAGGGAACCTGAGCTCCAGACTATCTCCCAAGTGGGAAAAAAGCCCATGGCAACATCAGATCAGGAATTTAAGGGGAATGCTCAGGTTGGGGGAATGGTCCAGGTGGTTTGGAATGGGGAAAGGATGTTCTTTTCCAGGAGAGACACAGCAGGTGGAGGGCTTTATCTCCTGTTTATAGGCAGGCTTTGGTTTTGAGTTGAAACTTCTCTTGAGGCTGGTTGGGGGAGGGGATCGAGGTGTTGCCTGAATTCCAACCTAACAGAGAGTATCATGAGAACTTTCCAAAGCCAATGGTACTATGTGAAAGTTGATATGGAGGGTAGTTGGTAGAGGCTACAATTGAGATACTATAGTCTATTGTCACCTGCTGTTTCTCTAGGTATCACATAGTCCTGTGCCTTCCTAAAATGCCAGATTTAGCACCTGAAGAAAGACAGTAGACAAAACATCTAAGTGAATCCCCAGGATGCTTATCAAAATGTGATTCCAACATTCTTTTAAGTTCAGAGTGGCTTCTAACTCATTATGTAATCAAGATGACCTTGAATTTTCTCTCCTACTTCTTAAGTTCTAAGAACACCATGCTCATGAGGAGCTAAGGATTGAACCTCTGAATTCATACCTGCTTATCAAGCTCTGTATCAACTCAACTACATCCCCAGATGTTTACAAGGTTTTAAACATTAATACTCCAGATTGGCTTGATGACATTTTTGTGAAATGGGTACCAGAAGAAAGGGGAAAGTTTGGGTCACAGCCACCAGGACATTCTACGGATAGCTCAGGAGAGGAGAGTCACTGTAACAGGCCACAGGAAAGCTGTTTCTTTGTGTCAGCTTTTCAAACCTTTGGGATGTTGAAAAGTTTCCTTAAAATTTTAAGTAGAAGTAACCTGTGTTGAGTAAATATATATAATGAGACATTTCACATCAGAATAAATTAAAAAATCTGTTCCAAAATAAGAAAATAGACCCTGTATGGAACTATAGTCCAAGCTTTTAACTCAAATCTCAAAATTCATTGTCTCTACTTCTATCTATCTATCATCTATCTATCTATCTATCTATCTATCTATCTATCTATCTATCTATCTAAATATATATAATATATAACATATAACATATAATATATAACATAAGATATGTAATATGTAATATATAATCACTTTTCTAAAATATTTTTTCTATCTTTGTCTCTGTCTGAAAAGAAGGTGGGTGGTTTTGAATTTAAAACTCTCAGAAAGGATTTATGCCTGCTCCTCAGTGATGCTGCTAAAAGTATTCAGAATTTAGTTTGTATTTCATTTCACCTACATGTTAAAAAAATAAGTATAAACATTACAAACTTTGAGACAGAGTTATGGAAAGAAAATGCATGCCAGTTCATGGGGAAATCTCAAGCATGATACATTATATAGATATTATATTTTAACACATGACATTGATTTGTACTGAACCTTCTGACCTGGGTTCATATTTTCACAGCTTGTGAATATGAAAGTCCTCAGGACAATTATTGGAAAATATGAAGGCAATTCAGAACGATGCTAGGCTACCAAATAGAGATTTTAAGTTTGGCTTCCTAAATCTTGACAGTAGTTAATGATTATAGCCTCAGGATAAATTTGTGATAGAATTTTCTGTTTTACAAGAAAATAAAATTTGTAAAGGTCTTATTTCTTAGAAAGGATTTGGACATTTGGAATAAAATTAGAGTTACCACTAGGTATGTTTTTTTTTAATTTAGAGGCATATCAACCACAAATTAAGACCAAAGTTTGTTCATCAACAACTGAACAAAGCAGTTATTGTTACAATGACTACTGCTACTTCTCTGGTCACTATGTTGTGCCTATAATATTGCTGGCAGGACCGCAAATTTGGAGAGTCGATTTGAGCTCAATTCAAATGCTATGAAATCCTGAACAGGCCACTACTTCTTTCTCAAGTATAAAACCTGTCAGCATGATCCTTATGATGATAAATGTGATACAGTATTATAGGGGAGATGGCTCAGTGGGTAAAGTACTCGCTGACCAAGCAAGACAACATGAGTTCATATCCTCAGCACTCACATAAAGGTAGAGCATTGTGATGCATGTCTGTAATCTTTGGGGACATGAACACAAGGGGTTCCCAGGTATTTACTGACTTGTTAATATAGTTAAAAGCAGTGAATTCCCTGTTCCGTGAAAGACTCAGTCTCGAGAAAATAAAGTAGTAGATAATAGAAGAAGATGGCTATGTTGAGCTCTATTCTCCACACAAACCTGCAATTACACATATCTGTGCTCACCATACACAATCATGCACTTACACAGACATGTGGTCTCCACACACAAACCTGCACTTACACATACATGTGTTCTCCACACACAAACATACACTTACACAGACATGTGTTCCCTCCTGCAAACATAGAAATATACTTACACATATGCACACATAACACACATGTGTACATACCAAAACATATTTAAGATACGATAAGTGATTTCCTGATCTAATATGACCACTCATTATTGTTAGCTCATATTCTCTCGTACAATAATTAGTCATCATTGTTTTTAGGGTAGAAAAATGAATGTGGAGCTCACTGTGTTTCTTCACTTGTACCAAATGCTGGAGGTATAATGTGTAAAAACTTCAAGTAAGAAGAATTAACATTTCTCTAAGAGTACTGACTAATCGCATTTAGTCCCTGCATTATTACATTATGAGAGACACAGAAATGGGCATACAGGCAGATGTAATTTGTTGGGCATAGGCTAAGGGAGAGTTAGACCAAAGGTCTAAATGGGGCAAATTTATATGGGCAACCATAATAATATGGTTGTGGAGATATTTCCTAGAAGAGATAATATTACTGTGGCCTGCTTCTGGGAAAGATCTATGATTATGGACTGAATTCCTTTGATTGGTTGCACACTCTGTTAAGACAGATTGTCACAAAATTCTTAAGGATGAAGATGTGTGATTCTGTGTGTATGCACACGAGCACATGTGTGAGCACTGGAATACAATGAAGACAAAGAATGATCATGGTTAGCAATCTGTAGTATGGCTTCCTATGGAAAGAAGTTTTCCAAGATAAATGGATCTTTAGTACATGAACAATTTGTTAGTAAAGATTTATTAGTAGGGACGGAGGAACTCATGCCATTTGATGAAAGACTGGTTGTTCTGGGACCCAGCCTCATAAAGTCATTTAAGTTTCATGAGAAATGTATTAAATAGGCTCCAAGGGCAGATTGTGCTACTTGCCCCAATTCTACATTTGTTCCCCACCCACAGCATGACTTCCTTTCCTGCACTGACTGTCATCTTGAGCATGGCTTGCTCTGGTCAGTGGAATGTTAACCATTTTCTTGTGTGCTGGTGAAGTTTGGTTTGGCAGCTATTCTATTCATCAAGAGAAGAGCACACCCCACATAGCTCCTGACAACAGGGTGCCTCACTTCAGCCCATATGCCTATCCATAGGGGAAAATTACTGAGACATTGGAAATTAGTTATTACTAATTACTAATTAGTTATTACTAATAAACTAACAAAATAAGACTACTAAAATATTCTGTGAACAGATGTTTCTTATTACTGCCCCCCTTTCACAAGGTCTCATATAGCCCAAGCTAGCCTTTCAAACTACCATATAACTAAAAGTATTTTTAAACTCTGAATGCTCTGCCTCCACTTACCAGGTGATAGAATTAGAAGTTTGTGCTATGACACCTGGATGGTATTTTAATGAAGTTTTTTTTTAATTTTTTTATTGTCCATAATGAGTTACAACATTTGGTGGGCAAACAATGAGTTGTTATCCCCAATTCCCCACTACCCTCCCCTCCCCCCTCAACTGGATAACCTCCTCCATGGGTCGTCTGGATCAGTCCTTGTGACAGGGGACCATTGATAGACTAGTAATCAGCCAGGTTCTCCTGTCCGTACCTCTGGATAGTCTCCCCCACCACGGCTCTCACAGTCTTTCCGCCCCCTCTTCCGCATATTTCCCCGAGTCATGGTGGATGAGTAATAAGTTTGCTTTAAGGTTGTGAGCTTAGGGGTCTTTGTGTCGAAAATCATTGGTTTCTGTTCCACTGGCTAATGCTGTGTTGATTTAATGGCTGTGGCTGTGGGCCCCTTGTTCATCTCGTCTTTCTCTGCGGAGTTCCATTTGGATCCTCCATTGTATGACTGTGGTGGCCCCTCTCTTGCCAGAATCTCAGCTATCGGCCTACAGTCGGTTGGTAGGGTTAGATGAGCCCCAGCACTCTCACTGCATCCTGAAAGATACAAACACAATTTCCATCGGAGAGTGAGATCAGTGTAGGTTAACAAATATACACAATTTTAGATTACCAGGATTCGATTTTTAGTAGCCTCCCTGTCAATTGGTCCCATAGTGTATCTTGTCTTGGGAGCCTAAGAGTACGGGATCCGGTGCCTATCGCCCTGAATCCTGGCCAAGTGTGTGACAGGGTGCGTGTGGTGCATGCACACTGTGTGCAGATATGCGCGTGTGCAGAGACCAGGGTAGAACGCCAGGTATCAGTATCCTTCTTCCACATCTTACCTTAGAGAGTGTCTCTGTTCTCAGTGCTGCCATTTTCATGAGCCTGGTGATTCTTCTCTCTCTACTCCCCACAAGACCAGGATTATAGGTATGCATTACTATACCCAGTTGTTAAAACAGGTGTGGGAATAAAACTCAGGGCAAATCAGGCTCCCTCATTTACTCACACTCTGCAGCAAGTGCTCTTACATGCTGGGGCATCTCTCCTGGCTCCCTTTGTCTCACTTAGCAAATATATTTCCTTTCTAGGGTAATGAGGATTCATCTCTGGAGAGTTTATTAAAAATAATAAATTGTTTAAAAATTGAAATCACTACACAATCATAACTTCTCTGTCTTTACCTCAAGAGAAAGTTTCAGAATAGTTCATCTACCCTTCTTTTTCAGTCAGTTTGCTGTAGAATCTTGGGAGCACCATGACTTATGGTATCTCTGTATGGTAGCACCTGTAACAAGTGCCTGGATCCTACTTCTTAATGTTGGGTGGCTTGTAGGGAACTTAAGAAAACAGAACTTCACTATTTAACCTTATTTAATAAATGATACTTAAATGAAATGGAAGTTAGATAGACTCTGATAAAAACCATAGTCTCTAAGTTTAAACTGGAAGATGCTACTATGGAAATTCTGCAAAGAAGAAATTGTAGCTGCAGTTTGCTCCACTCAGAAAAATTTCTCTGGAAAATATACTGTTAAATTTCATAGCAGTATTTAATTCAGAAAGTGTCAGAGAAAACCATGTTAGCTCATTTGGTCCCTCATGAGAGATTGTTTTGTCTTAGATCAGGTATCTTAATGCTCTAAGCTTTGTCTTAATATATTAATGGGCAATTACATATAGTCATTACATGCAAGGATTGGATTACAGAGACATGGGTGTTTTAAGTAGAGATATTTTCTTCATGAGGTAATGTTCCTAAAATATTTATGGAGTAATCCTTGATCTATTAAATTCCATGAAGTTATGGGTCTGGAATATATGTCATATACCACCATAGAGTTCCTTGATAAAATTTGACATTATAATTATATTTCTCTGAATATAATGGTCAAGTTGACGAATGCCCTGTCCATATCCTACCTATATCTGTATCTGTACTTATAGCTATGTATATACATATGCAAATAGATATAGGCTTACATAGTGAACTGTTATTACCAAAGAATATTAATTTATATTCTTTCAGCAAAGAAAGTAGCAACAACCATACCACTTCTTGAAATATGGTAAAGCCTCTTAGGATTAACCCCATCAAAACACACATTTAAACCATACATATAAATTCATTTCTATTAATTCAATTACATAAGTCTTCACTTTGATATAAAAACATAAAGATATAATGAAAACCAATGAGTTAAACAGAAACTTACTTCTTACACTGCCTCGCCCTCACTAGTGAATAATTCTGGCAGCATAAAATTGAAGCTACTTTAAATATGAATGTAAAAACATATGTGAAAATTTCCTCCAAGAATTGCATCATCAACTGGTTTAACCTTATTTTTCTATAGGAGGTGAAACAAAGCGCTAAAATATTTAAATGCCATCTGTGGAAGTTTTAAAATACACCCACCATTTTTCATAAGCTCCTCTCAAAAGTGATCCCTATATTTGATGGAGGACATACTGGGGGACTTACCTAAGAAATGCACAGTATCAGAGAGGAAAAATTTAAGAGCTGGCAAGCCTGGATCAGAAGCAGCACCACACATACTTCTGTTCTCTTTCTTGAATTACTGCTCTGGGAGGGGCCAACTTCAGACTTAGTGAATGGACAAGTACAGTGGCATTTTGCTCTGGGGGGAGCCACATACAAATTTTGTGAATAGACAGCCACATTTGGAAACGTGGTAGGGGGAACTCTAAGGTTTTCATGCACTATTTATTAGCAGTGCTATAGCAAGAGGTCCAGGATCTGGCTTCTCCTAGATAGAGCATGAACTCACATCTTCATCTGAGTACAGACTCACTGTCTTGCTCTTTGGGCTTCATCAAGTTCCTTCAAAATCACTGAGCCGTTCTCACCAATTTTAACACAGCAACACCTCAAACATCAGTGCCTTATGAGATTATACTTATGAACTAAGCAAAAAAATATTATAAAGGACTTTGAATAGAATTACAGGAAAATATTAGTGTTTTTTTAATCTAATCATGTTTTCACTGTCAATGTAATTGCCAAGTTAATAATTAATTACTATCAACGAAAAATGCTCTCAGGCCTAAGATCCCTGACAAGATTTTCATTGTATAAGCAACCAACATTTGAAAATATGCTAAGTGAATTACAGGAGGGAAAATATCAAGCAATCAATATTCAGATGAACAAAATGAAGAATTCCACCATCATCCTCACAGTGAATGTCTTCCTATCCATCACATACATATCAAAATCCTTGGTTTCTGAGGTGAAGTAGGAGGTTCATATAGTGTCTAAACATTTTGCCAGAGCAGCACTTTGAGTAATAAATAGTGAAATTTGTGCCTTTGTTTTCTTAAACTTCTGATGGTACTGAGCCAGATCCCTCCCAGTGAACTCTTTTCTAAAATATATCATGCCATTAACACAATAAACAATTCCCAATAAGTCTACGTGTGCACTTCTCAACTAGTAAAGCACAACAGAAAGCATTATTAAGGCAACTCTGAAAAGTCATGTACTGTTGAGAATGAGTTATGTTCTACATGCATGTGAATTTGTTTTAAAAAGAATGCAGTATACAACCATATTCCATCTTTGACTATTAAGTTTTAAAATGGTGATTCAGATTGCTTATTTGGAGATACTCTATAATTCAACACCTACATAGATTTAAAAATTGGAAAAATTAAGAGCACTTACTTTTATGCTTGTTTTCTTTAATTGTAGAAATATAAAAATAAAAAGATATTCCACACTTAATCCATATACAATGTCAATTGTCCTTTTTTATTACTGTTGCATATTTTCACATAGTCAAAAATGTTTTCATCTATGTAATCTAAAAAAGTTCTGTTTATAATATATATTTCTCTGATTCATTTTTATGTGACATAATGTATGCATGCATATTAAAATTAGTTTCATAATAATTAAGCAAAATTTGGTCAATTTTAGGGGATGGGTATTGTAATCTGATTAAAACTATTTCTAAATGTTAGGGGACTCAGAGATGATCTCACTTCCAGGGGCAGAGAGTAGGTCTTGGGTAAGCAGGGCCCAGGTGAGTTTTCCTCCACCCTCTACAAGGATACCCAGCCCCAACTTGTTGGGACTAGGTATAAGCCATACTACATGTGGTAACCCCTCCCCTTCCAGCCTCACCTGCTTTAATCACTGCTAATATCACTCCTAAACAGTAAGGAATCCTAGGTGATCAGGCCATATATGTGCTTCCACCCTTCCCACATGTGGGTACCTTGCCCCTCATCTTCTGGAGCTAAATATCAGCCACACTATGTGAGGGAACCCTCTCCCCAGCCTCCACCTCTACTATCAGTAAGAACTCAGGAGCTAATCTCATTTCAAAGTCCTAGCTAGGGTACCCTTCACATTCTCCCCCTCCACATAAAACCTCTTATTTCCTGGTCTGGCCTGACTGGCTGCATCTTTATTATTGGGGACTTTCTAGTTTATCACACTCATAGCTTGGGGACTTGCAACATCAGGCCTTCAAGGGTCTAGCCCAGACCCAATAGGAGGCTGCACACAAAAGAAAGAGCCTTCTTAGATTTAAGGGTATCAAGCCCTAACCTACAGATAGACTGATATCACACATCCACTTAAATCAAGGATGACCAGGTCATTCAACACAGGCTCTACAAGATCTGCTATTGCTACATTTTTAGCAAGATAAGAGGAATCCCCCAGAAAGGGAAAAGCCCAAATGCAAAACATCAGGCACAATATCTCCACCAAGAATGTCTAGTCTTTTGTGGAAGCCTTCAATGTAAATTTACAAAAAAAATCCAGGCATACATCCCAAAATGAAATTATGATAAGCATATTAAACAAACATAAGATGTCAGGGAAAAATGGCTGGATAAAATTGGAATCAATAAAAGAGAAAAAAACACAGAGTGGTTGATTGAAATGAAAGGAAATCAACAAAAAGAACTCAATAAAGAGCTGAATGAAATAGATGAGAACTTAAAAAATATAATTAATGGTAAGTGGAATATACTCAAGGAGGACATGATAAAATGCAGGAATGAATTCCAAGAGCTAATAAAAAGTCAAATGAAAACAGAATTCCGTAAAGAGATGGAGACACTGAAGAAAACATAGTGGAAAACAAAAAAGGAAAGGACTGGTTTAAAAGTTGAACATGAGGTCCCTACATAATGCATGCCATTGTCATAGCATTTAGTTACACATCAGAGATGAATGGCAATACCCCATTGCTGAAGATACCACAGGCCATAGACAAAGAATATCAAGAGATTACACTGGAATGTAGAAGAATGCCAAAGCTGGCTAGTGCTTTTAATACTGGAAAGTCCAGCAAGAGTTGCTGGCTGATAAATGCCTAACAATACATGAAGTATGGAACCACGAAAGCTATGAAATCAACAAACCAGATGAAATATACACACTTGTTTGATATTGGTACACAGTCTATGCAGGAAATCAATGGCTCTCTGGTTGGATATAAATCCACTCAGTGGGATTAAGAACTCATACCTGGGGCTAGGAAAAAAAGTCAGAATGCTATGCATAGGAAAGTCATAGACTCCAGAGGAAAGCTTCCACTGGCCTTTGGCCAAGAAGGATGTTTTCATCTATCCAAATGTCTCTTAAATGACTAAGTTTATTCTCTTTAATCCATGCTGCTTTTGCTCTTATTTGGAAAATTTGATTTTTTTTTACAGAAAGCATTGAAAACCAGGAGGAACTGAGATCCCTCAATATGAAAAGAAAAAAATAGCTGATGGCCCAGCATTAGATGACCTACCTCCATCCCAGGTCCCATGAGATGTCACAGAGGAAGTGGTGAAGAAACATGAGTGCTGCTCTTATCATGAGAACCAGTTTCAAGGAGATAAAAATAAATACCAAGGACAGTCAAAATGCCTCAATGCAGAAATTTAGAGAATGCAGAGAGCTTACCACTGAAAGAGTCATATATCACACCAAGGCTCAGGGAACCTAGCAGAAGAGGGAATGGGCATATTTTAAGAGCTGCATGGTAGGAAAGAGTATCTTGTAACATTGCCAACTCCACAGACACTGACTGATGCATTCATGATCCCACAGGCGACACCAATAGCCACACACAGGAGGGCCCTCAGTGGATTAGGGGCAAGAAAGAGAGGGCATAAGAGTACATCTGATGGTCATATGACAAGCACTTGATAGAGTCATATAATAAAACTGATAATCAGTTAAAAAGATAGTGGATGGATGAGTTGGAGGAAGTAAGTGGGCAGAAGGAGTATAGGGGGAGGGGCTAGTGAAACTTTCCATGGTAAAACCAACTCTATAAATATATGAGTATTATGCCATTTTCAAGATTTCATGTTTTTATATCTTTGGTAATTATTTCTACTAGTAGTCTTTTGTATATTGATTTAATAAAGGCAAGAATAAAATAAATAATTAAAAACCTTTAATTCAGGAAAGAATTGTGAGTCCTGTTTCCCTGGGGAGTCCTTAGTGAAAACCACTGTGCTGCCCTGTGTTCTCTGGTTCTTTGTAACATGATCAATTTTTCTGAATTTCCTTCTGAATAATACTGTACATATCAGAAGTTGTATGGATTTTGATCAGGGAATTGATGAGCTACCAACTCAGTGAAGATAGTGTTTTCACAAGACCTCTCTATTCAGGGTTATGGGAGGAAACCTTGTGAAAGTAGCAAAGCTAGTTACTGGTATATCTGTGACAGGCAGGACACTTATTATTATAAATAGGAAAGTATCCTATTATTTATTAAAGTGTCATCAATTTTGGTTAAGCATTAGGATCACATTAGCCATATATTGCTTAGGAATCAATTCAAGTAGTAATGTGATAAAATTCTGCAATTTTACCAATACCATAATGTCCCATCGGTAACTCTAAGCTTTACTATAATGAAACTTGTTGGAATCTTGCACGCAGGCTTGAGGGATATACATTATTCCTCTCTTTATGGTTTATATCTTGGATTAACTCTTTGCTATATGTGTAACACATTTAAGGTCTTATACTTCTCTGTGCTTCAGTTTCCTTATCTATAAAATAGATAATGATATTTATTTTGCTAAAAGAAATAAATGAGATAATGTGATTTTTGTGCTTTGTTAACACAACCTTATTATAGACTATTCTTGGCATAGTAAACATGTCACATATAAAAAATCTAAGTCATTTCATGTCATCCCATACTCAAGTTTCTTCTTAGAGTAAAAAACAAAGACTTTCTGATTCCTGTGATCTAAGCCTATGTTTTTCACCTTCCAGGTCTCATGTCTTGGCTCTGTTTCCTACAGTACTTCCTGACCTTTGCTGCTTCAGACACAGTTCTTTTGATTCCTCCAAAACTTTATTTCCCTGCATAAGGATTCACTTCCTGACTCATCTCTTGGCTCAATTATTACCTTCTAAACATGGCTCAATTTTAAGTGGCAAATGCAGACTCATAAATACAACTTGTATATTTTTGTTTTATGTGGATCCTAGATATTAATTAATTTGTGCATGTGCATGCACAAACATGTGTGTGTGTGTGTGTGTGTGTGTGTGTGTGTGTGTGTGTGTGTGAGAGAGAGAGAGAGAGAGAGAGAGAGAGAGAGAGAGAGAGAATGTGTGCAATAAAACTAAAAGAGGGCCATGACAGAGGGAGAAATGCTGTTAAGGAAAGGCAGGAGGGAAAAAGAATACATGTGACTTGAGGGAAGAATGGAATAATGTGATGAAGGAAGGAGATCATAAAGAGAGTCACAAGGGTGGAGGGAGGTTTGTAGAAGGGGTGATAAATATGAACATATTATGTGTGAAGATGCAAGAATGAAATCCATTATCTTGCATACTACCTTAAAATAGAGATTAACAATGAACAACAACAAATGGCAAACCATTCCTTAAACTTCCTGAGTCTCCATCCTGTTCTATATGATTCTATAATCCCTGAAATTCTTGAATTTACCCTATCCTTGATATGTTATATTTATAAGTTGCGTTTTCCCTTGTAGAACACTGCATGCTATAGATGGGTTAGGGGATTGATTTTCTCCTAGAAAAGAGCTTGAGATAAAGTAGATGCTCTAAAAATGCCCTAAGAATGGATGGATGTTAAGAAGTTTCTGTGAAATTCTGTACTACTCTGCTTACTCTGCTATCTTCTGAATTGGTTCTTTGCCACCTGCCCTCTCCTGCTGCAGGAGGCTACATATGGCTGGATAGTCATTCTTTCTAAGTAGATGCACCCTGGTCTAGTGCCCAAGAAGCCTCCAGCTATCTGGGAACATGATCACTGCCCATTTCTCTGCTTTTACAAAATAATTGCACAGCAGTGTGCCTTTCAGTAAGCATTCAATAGTCTCCTGAGAACACTGTTTTCTTTGTAGTGATGCTGTGGGGGACAAAAAGAACATATCTCCATAAAATTCAATCTTGCCAAGTGCCACATTTTTTTTGTGTGTGTCCTATGATGTAAAGTCACCTCAGGGGGCATTTTCAGCCATATCTGACAGTTTCTGACCCTGTTCCTCCACCAGGAATTCAGACTATTAGCTGTGTGTTGTCTCTGATATGTTGTGTTAAATGCTGCTAATGAATCAGGAAGAGACTTCCCACAGTCAAACAAAATACTCCCAGATATGTTGGACATGCAAAACATGTGGAGTGTGGTACAATCAGTGACCTTTAAAATTCACTTATAATCTTCTGCAATTTATCTTTCGTTTCCTCTTCTTTCTTCTAAGGGGACCAAATTAGGTTGACAGAAAAGACAGATGTTCCTAAAGAGATGTTAACACTACTTCGTTTGCATTTGGGTTAAATGATGACGAGGGCTCATACTATAGCATTTGTGGAAGAGATATGGCTTCAGTGGAATTATTTATCATATTCTAAAAAGCAAAATAGATAAACACACAGAAATCCTACCTGGCTTTATTCTTAGGAAAAACTGAGAATAAACAGCATCATGTTAGGCTCATGTAAAGAGGACACCATCAGTAGGAGAACAGGTAAACATAATCTTGGTAGAGCTAACTGATTTTGCAGATTGACACTGTAAATTGTGAGGAATATAATTCGCTAACAAAGCAGTTATAATTATTGAGTTGCTTTATTGTAGTAAATGCTTCATTAAACTTCTGAGTCACATGTACTATACTTTGGAGAAAAGAAGGGAAAAAAAATCCTCTCCTTAAGGATTCCCAGTTGAACCTGTGTGAAAACCAAGAACTATTGTTATTCATCATAAGATTGTTCATTTTATTAGACATCTTGCTCTGTATCTCCACCTGACCTGTATCTCCTATGCAACCCAACTGCTTTCCCTCAGGGACACAAGGCAATATAACATTTTTATCAAAGTATACTCTTCATGGGAATACCTGGGAATAAAGATAATTTTCCGGAGTACATCCTGAAAGTCCTCATGATATCCCACTTACTATTGATGTAAATAAGAACGTTTCATGTGATGACATAAAATTTTGTCTAGTATATAACTGTAATACTTCCAGATTAGATTACAACACGGTAGCCACACCAGAGCAGCCTGGGGGTTGGGGAGCACAGAGAAGAAAATTCTTGAAATATATCTTTCTTCTCTAATGTGAATAGACGTATATATAAAAACAAAAACAAACAACAACAACAAAAAATCTTCTACCTCTACAGAAAAGTAGGAAAGACCCAGAGCTTCATGCAAACACACAAACAGCCAGCATCTTCTCCAGCCAAGGCTCTGGTTCCAGTAGAGAAGGGCCTCCAGGCACACTTCAGCTCCTGTAGACTTTCACCTCCAGTCTTGGATTTTGCAGATAAAAGGCTCCATCCTTGGCTCTGGCAAAGAATCAGCTCAAGCCAAGGCTGTAGTGGTTGGCAAGGAAGAGCTACTCACCCATCCCTGCCTGAACCAGGAAACTGTAACTGAGGGGATTCTCCACTCACATAGAACTGGCAAAGTAAACAAACCTGAAAGAACAGTGGATGAGGGCTGCTGCTTGATAGGGGACAGTGCATTCAATGTGCCATGTGCATGGAAACTAGACACTCTAGGTAGGGGAGGTGTGCTCAGTGAGTCTGGGCCCAGTGCTTTCAGAATGTTTGGGGCATATCTATGCAACCTAGGTTGGTGAGGGGCTAGGCATGTTTAAGGATAATGCACTCTGGGTAGGGGAGGGGTGTGGTGAGTCTGGGAAATGGGCTTTCTAATTACCAGGGTATTTGGGGGCTGTGCACTTCTGGCAGGTGAGGGGCTTTGAATGTTTCTGGCAGGTGTGCTTCAGGATGTTGAAGAGCATGACATGTCTCTGCTCTAGGAGAACATTGTATGGGAGGCCTAGGAACTCCACACAGGTGAAGGGCCCAGTGTGTTTGGGTCCAGGCATGCACACAAGACAGCAAAGGGTACTGAGAGATTGGCACTTGTGCTTTGGGGCACCAGTGAGTTAGGGCCCTTTGCACCTCAGGCTGGGGAGGGGTGTAATGTGTTTGAGGCCTGTGTATCCACTTTGTGCTACCCAAATCCAAAATATGTAGTATCATCCATAGCCCTGAGTAGCTGGCACACTTGTAACTTCTACAAACTCCACATCTGTGTATACAATGCTATAACACTCTAACCTAGCTAAAACCCAAAACAGAACATTCACTGAAGTAATGGAACTTCTATAGCCCCCCCCAACACTCCCACACACATTGCAACCACCTTCTGGCAACCTTAGTGTGCCTCACTCCTACCCCAACTAGGGAGCACAGGGGTTTCTGGCAGGTACCTGCCACAGGAGATAACCAGTGTGAACTTCACAATCTGGTCAGCTGGGGTAGGGGAAGAGAGGTCAGTGCTAATACTCCAAAACCCTCTGATCCCCACAGACAAGACATGGTGGTGAGTAAAGCCAGAGAACATCTCTGACCTCCAAGGCATTTTCATATTAGCAACCCACCCTGAACTCTTGGCAAACCTGTAACCTCTGCAAACCATGCATCAATGGTTACAGTGCCATCCACTCTAATCCACACCCAAAATAGAACACTCAGTGAAGGAAAAATATTTGCTCCCTTATTAAGAATATTAGACCTTTAACCACAGATAGGTAGATTACAATGAAAAAAAAAAAACTCACAACACAGTGAGCTAAGAGCTCCCCACCAAATCCATTTAGTCCCATAATGGAATTCAACACAGAAATTATAGGAGAGATAGTACAATTCCAAAATGAGAGGACAATAACCTCAGGACATAACATCAAGGAGACTCTCACCAAGATCATGGCTGAGCTGGAAGAAAAATTCAACAATCTAATAAATCAAGTGGAACAGAAGAGTTTGTACAGCACACGAGCTTCAACATCAGACTTAACTTAATTGGGTAAAATCAGAGGAACTGTAAAAGAGAGACAAATTAAAGGTAAACAAACAATTAGGTCTCTCAATAATCAGCTGATTATGCTTAATGAAGACATGAACAAATACTAGAATGAATTTTAGGAGGCTTCAAGAGAATCAAACTTTGACCTGAAAGTGGAACTCAACAAAGACATAATGCAGAAAAATTCAACAGAAAATAACACCAAAGAGAGCTATTAAAGTCTCTCTAGAATTCCTGACTACCAGAGTCAATAATCTGGAGGACAGAACCAAAGACCTAGAAGACAAAACAGAAGAAATTGTCTGGGATTCTAAAAACTTTGATAAGTTTAAAAAATAAACAAAATATGACAAAATAAGGGAGGTGTGGGATAACCAAAAATGACCAAATAGCCAGATAATGGGGATACCAGAACTGGAAGAAATTCAGGCCAGTTGCATAGAGAGCATATTGAACAAAATTGTTGAAGAAAATTTCAGCAATCTTGCAAAAGAGAGGCCCATCTGCATACAAAAAGCTCACCGAATACCAAACAGACAGAAGCAAATAACTCTACAAGACACATCATAATTTAAACCCTAACCATTGAAAGCAAGAAGAGAGTGTTAAAAGGAGCAAGAGAGAAAAAAAAAACTCATCACATAAAAGGCAATGCTATCATAATTACCTCAGATTTTTCAGTGGAAATCATGAAAGCCAGAAAGACATGAAATGGAATACTTCAAAGCCTAAAAAACCATGGCTTCCAACCCGTAATACAAGCCATCTCTATGATTATATGACACCAAGCATAACCAACAGAGAATATTCCAGGAAATATTCTACACAGAAGAATTGAGCAACCATTCTCAACAACCCACTAGAGGATGACCCCTGTAACCAAAATTAGTGTGGTCATGACAAAATACAAGACATCAAACCCCATAAACCCTCCACCATAGCAGGTGCTAAATCAAACCTCACAATTACAACTTTGAAAAGTAATGGACTTAATTCTCCCATAAAAAGACACTAGTTACCAGAGTGGGTGAGATAAACAGACCGGTCCATCTTCTGACTTCAAGAGAAATCACTTCTAAAGAGAGATGCCTCCTCAGGGTGAAAGAATAGAAAATAATTCCTCAAGCAAATGGAAATAAAAAAAAAACATTTGGGGTGGCTCTATTAATATCTGACAAAATTTACTTTAAATAAAAAGTAACAAAAAAGGTCAAAGAAGACCATTTCCATTTTTCAAGGGAACAATCCAACAAGAGGTTAACACTATCATACATATATATGTACCAAACAGAGATGCATCATATTTTATAAACCAAAACTTACTTGACAACAAATCAAAAAGAAACTCAAACTCCATCAGACCAGGAGAATTTAATACTGCATTGTCATCACTAGACAGCTTATCCAAGTGGAAAATAAGCACAGAAATAATTGTTCTTAACAAAATTTTAGATCAATTTGACCGAAAAGAATACTGAACATTCTGTCCCAACTCTATAGAACACACATCCTTCTCAGCAGCCCATCAAAACTTCCCAATTTAGATCACATATTAGGACGTAAAATTTGCCTCCATGAACTCAGATTTGAAGTAATACCCTGAACCATATTGGACCACAATGTGTTAAAGCTAGAGATGAACAATAAAAACAATAGAAAATACATCAACTCCTCACGACTGAACAATATGCAATTAGACAATGAACGGGTTGTATAAGATATCTAAAACAAAATCGCAAAATTTCTTGAGCTAACCATAATGAGAAAACAACAATAACAAAATTTATGAGAATCAATGAAGGCAGTCCTAAGGGGAGATTTCATAGTACTAAAAGCCTTCATAACAAAGACAGATTGATCTCAAATTAATAACCTAAGCTTGCAACTAAAGGTGCTGGAAAAAATAAGAACAATCCAACCTTAGGAGATCCAGATGGAAAATATAACCAATTAAGATCAGAACAGAGATTAATGAATTGGAAACAAAGAAAACAACTAAGAAAATTGATGATACAAAGAGCAGATTCTTTGAAAAAAATAACCAAGATTGATAAATTCCTGGCTAATTTGAACAAATGAAAATGAGAAGTCTCAAATTTACAAAATTAGAAATAAAAAGGGAGCGGTCATCACAGACACCAATGAAATTGGAAAAACCTAGACTCCACAAAATTGGAAAACCTGGAAGAAATGGATGATTTCCTAGACATATACAATTTACCAAAACTAAATCCAGAGAAGATTAATCTCCAAAACAAACCTATGACACTCATCAAGATTGAGAATGTAATAAAAAAAAAACCTTCCCCCCAAAAAAATGTCCAGAACCAGAAGGATTCTCAGAGAATTCTACCAAACATTCATGGTGAAACTGAAACCACTTTTTTTCAATCTATTTCACTTTATAGGAGAACAAGGAATACTCCCCAACTTCTTAAATGTAGCTCCCATCACCCTAATCACAAAACCAAATATATACACAACAAGAAAAGAAAACTATAGACCAATGTCCATAATGAACACAGATGCAAAAATTCTGAACAAAATCCTTGCTAACCAAATTCAAGGATACATCACAAGCATTATTCACCTTGACCAAGTAGGCTTCATCCTAGGGATACAGGAATGTTTCAACATACTAAAATTGATCAACATAATTCAACACATAAACTCAAATACAAGAATAAAATGATCATTTATATTGATGCAGAGAAGGCCTTTGAAAAGACACATCAAACATTTTATAATCAAAATGCTGGAAAGACACCAGGCATAGGGAGCTTATACCTTAACATAATAAAGGTTATACATGAAACATCTAATGCCCAAATCATACCCAATGGGGAAAGATGCACAGAGTTCCCATTGAGATTTGGAATAAGACAAGGTGTATACACTCACCAGTGCTATTCAACATAGCTCTTGGAGTTCTAGTCCAAGCAATAAGACAGGAGAAAGGCATAAAAGGGATACAAATCAGAAATGAAGAAGTGCAATTATCCCTGTTTGCAGATGACCTGATTCTATACATATTGAACCTGAAATACTCTAAAAGCTACTAAAGGTGATTTATTCCTTCCGCAAAGTGGCAGGATACAAAATTAACACAAGAAGACACTAGCTATCTTATATGAAAATGATAAG
>PVHP010013774.1:0-40332 GCA_004024765.1 Zapus hudsonius
TCTCTCTCCTTCATAAAAGCAATGACACTATCTGAGCACAGAATGAATACAACCTCCAAAACCGTGAGCCACAGGAGGCCCACCCTTTCTCTCATTATTGGCGACCTCAGGCATTATTTTTATGGTGACAGAAAGACAAACACCACACATATGCACGCATAACAAATTGCATTGTAAACCTAGACTGTGTACAATATTAATAAATCCATTATAAAACCCAAGAAACAGAAACCATAGTAAGTCAAGACGTAAACATGACTGTTAAGTTCAAACGTTCTAAACGCACTCAAAGTTTCTTGCATCCTAGGGGGAAATAAATTACCCTAAAGTCCTTTTGGAATCTGCGGAGAATTTTTGGCATTCTTCTCAGACACCAGATAGCCATTCTACAAAGGGACACAAAACCTCTTCACTTTATTATTAGATCTCTTTTCTGCCTCATTGCTTAGAAGCACCATTGCTTTTATGCTTATAGTTTTAGCTACTATTGTTACCTCTGTTCTGCCAAAAATTCATGCCCCATTTGTCCACAGTTTCTTCTTGTGACCTGTCATTCCTCTGGAGCCTGCTGCTCACGCAAGCGAGGAGGGAGCAGACGGCATCCACCTATGGGCTCATCGCCTCATTCTGTTCTCTGGCTCTCTCCCTGCCTTTCTATTTTTTTTCCTAAAGTAATTTGTCCATACTCTTTATTTTACAAGGTATTACTGTTAAAAAATTAATGTTAAAAATGTTTTTGGCAGTCTGGGCAGGGATAATGAGGTGTCTTGATGTTATCATAACTGAGGTTTTGGGCTAGGCTATTTTATTTATTTATGTGTGAGAAAGAGTGTGGCCTGGAAAGAAGGCTTAATGGTGTTTAAGGTGTTTGCCTGCAAAGCCTAATGACCTGAGTTCGATTTCCCAGTACCCATGTAAAGCCAGATGTACAAGGTGGCGCAGGTGTCTGGAGTTCATTTGTAGTGGCTGGAGGTCCCAGTGTGCCCATTCTCTCTCTGTCTGCCTCTTTTTCTCTTTCAAATAAATAAAATAAAATAAATTTTAGAAAATGAGGGAGAAAGAGACAGAGGGTCACAGGCCAGGTGCTCCAGGGCCTCCAGCCACTGCAGACAAACTCCAGATGCATGCACCACTTTTGTGCATCTGGCTTTACGTGGGTTCTGGGGACTTGAACTTGGATCATTAGGCTTTGCAGGCAAGTGAGTGCCTTAACCATTGAGCCATCTCTCCAGCCCTGTGTTAGGTTATATTCTGGTAACAAATAGCCCCTAAATCTCAGTGGAATAATAAGAAGCTTGTTGTTACTTATGCCTTATATCAATGATAGAACGACAAGGGCCCTTGTTTTTTTCCACCCTAAAATGGCTGTTGATGTCATAGTATATTGACAGGCATCTTTGAGACTCATGGGTAACTGGTTTCTGTATCACTGTCCATGTACATCTACATAGGTAAAAATGAACTTTACAGATGCTAGTTTTACCCTCACTACCTATAATTTGTTGTTGTTGTCTTGAGGTAGGGTCTCGCTCTAGCCCAGGCTGACCTGGAAGTCACTATGTAGTCCCAGGCTGGACTCAAACTCAGGACGATCCTCCTACTTCTGCCTCCCGAGTGCTGGGATTAAAGCTATGCGCCATCACACCCAGCTGTTACCTACAAAGTTTTGAGCCTGGCAAATTTTCCAATGACTTGGGAAAGAAAGATCCATTAGTGGTTTGCAACAGCCAAAAAGCTGTTACTCAAAACAGAGGTTACACTTCTCAGGTCATGGGTGAATGGGTTTAGTAACATAGGTGATTCTTGTCATGTGTTGACAAAAATAAAGTAAAATTGCCAGAGAGACCCATCCCACAGTCATAGGGAACTTCAGAAATAAAATATTTTTAAGGGCTGGACGAGGCTCATGCCTGCAAATCCTAACCACCAGGGTTTGATTCTCCAGTACTCACAGGAGCCAGATGCACAAAGTGGTGCATGCATCTGGAGTTTGTTTGCAGTGGCTGGAGGCCCTGGCACTCCCTCTCTCTGTGTACCTTTCTGCTTGTAAATAAATTAAGATATTAAAAAATTTTTTTTTTGTTTTTTTTTCGAGGTAGGGTCTCGCTCTAGTCCAGGCTGACCTGGAAATCACTCTGTAGTTTCAGGCTGGCCTTGAACTCACGACCTCTGCCTCTGCTGGGATTAAAGATGTGTACCACCACGCCCGGCTTAAAAATGTTTTTGAGAAAATTCCAGTCCCAATCAGACAGGCTTTTATTTTCATGGAAGGAGTCAAACCTAGAAAACAGGACAGGCCATTAGAAACATCAGTATGGAAATTACAAAGGCCAGGAACTGTATGGGAAAAAATGAATAATCAGACAGGCCACTTTTTTCCCTGTGACATGCAATCATATTGGCCACGATGCATCATCTCTGCTGTAACTTGAGACAGTTCATCAATCCAAGCCATGTCTCAAGGTGCTTTTGTGGCTGAGAAAGGGTTAATCCCTGACAGTTGTGAGAGGGAGGGCAGAAAGCTGAAACCAGTCAGGCTGCTGAAAGAGTTCACAGCAGGGAGGCTGAGGAGCCTCTGAGAAAACCCTGCAGAAAGGAGTCCTTGAAGACAGGCAGAGAGGGAAGTTTATACCAGGTCAGAGGGTCGCCCTGGGTGGCCACAGGGCAAAGTGCAGGAATGATGGACGTGCATGTGCTGGGAATGGCTTGTGGTCGGAAAAGTCGTTTGACTCATGTATGTTGTTTGGAGACTTGTTGAAACTGCACGAGTGTCAGATCCTCAGTTTTGAGTTTTGCCCCTGTGCCCATTTCTCTGTGCTGATCGCAGCTGCTAAATGCCACGTCTGCTTCTGGAATCCACGGCTTTGCTTGCTAACCACGCCACATTCCTAAACCTATAAAACCAAAATACAAGCTCACAAGCTCTGGGCCGGAGCTATTTGAGAGAGATCTCCCTCCAGACCCCCGGCTTAATAAACTCCTCTCCTTCCACTCCCACTGGAGTTGGTGTGACCTCTCCTGAGATAAGTCTGTAACACTTTCCCATTAGCTTATAAAAGCAAATGTTCCTAATACATCTAGGGTGTGAGAAAACTCATTCCAAGGCTTAGCATGTCTCTGGATGTTTATTTCAGGCATTCAGAGAGCACATGTCAGGCTTTCATGGCAACATGAAGAATACACCAGTCATTTCTAAACACTTTGAACATATATTTACCATTATATAGATGCATAACTATAATACTGACATATCAAGTATATTATAACATTCAAAGAAGAAAAATAAAATCAGATAAACTTGAATAGAAATAAAAGTTTTCAAAAGTTTGATATCACAAATAACAAATAAAACCATCTTGGGCTGGAGAGATGGCTCAGTGGTTAAGACGCTTGCCTGCAAAGCCTAATGACTCAAGTTTGATTCCCCAGTGCCCATGTAAAGCCAGATGCACAAGGTGGCACATGCATCTGGAGCTCAGTTGTCATGGCTGGAGACCCTGGACCATTCTCTCTCTCTGTCTCTCTCTCTGCTTATAAGTAAATAAATTAAATATTTAAAAACATCTTGTCAATCCATTGAGGAATCCATTTCTCACTTTGAAGATCTCTGAAGTAGACAAAGATGGAAAAGAATGTCCAAATACACTCACATGTATTCTGAAATGGTGTAAAATATAAATTAGCTATGTTTCCAGCTTCACACGCAGGCTCACATTGACTTTTTTTTTTTTTTTTCGAGGTAGGGTCTCACTCTAGTTCAGGCTGACCTGGAATTCACTCTGTAGTCTCAGGGTGGCCTTGAACTCACGGCGATCCTCCTACCTCTGCCTCCCGAGTGATGGGATTAAAGGCGTGCGCCACCACGCCCGGCCTCACATTGACTTTTGTGAAAAATCACATAGCTTATTTTACAAACTTTGCCTTCAAAATAGAGAGATGAACGGATCATTGACTGAACGGTGGTCAACGGGCTATTATCATTTCCTTTCTATCATGGTTGGATCCAAGTGTCCCCCACAAATGAATGTGTTCTAATTGATCCATCCTCAGCTGATGGCAGTTTGGGTTTTACAACCTCGCTGGAGATGTGTTGTTGGAGGTGGGCTTATGGGGGTTATAAGCCAGCTTCCCCTTGCCAGTATTTGGCACACCTTCCTGCGGCTGTTTGCAGTGCTGTGGCAGAGGTGATGTCCACCCCTCTGCTCATGCCATTGTTTTCCTGCCAGGATGGAGTCTCCCCTTGAGTCCGTAAGCCAAATAAACTCTTTCCTCCACAAACTGCTTTTGCTTGGGTTCTTTCTGCGCAGCAACTAGAAAGCTGACTGCAACAACTTCATACAGCAATGTTGAAGAGTCCCAGTTTGTTTGAAAGCTTATAGTGGCTGAAAAAACTATAAAAATAATGTGTATAAAAATGACACTGAAAAACATTTCAAAAGTCTTTCTCTTAGAGTTTCTTTAACCTTCTCAGTCTGAATATTACTAACTTCTCATGTCAGAGGTTACTTATATTAATATTACATCTTAGCAAAACCCACAACTTGAGCTAGATGTCTGTAAATCAAGTTTTAGATTCTGAAAAGGAAGTTTTCCTAATGTATATAGTTCATTTACTTACATATTGCTTTCTTGTTATGACTATAGAGCCCAGTAGTTACAGCAGAGACTGTCATGCAAAATCCAAGATATTTATTTACTGTTAACACTAGTTATATGTATGTTTTCGGGGGAGTTAGTTCAAATTCTCCATGAAGAAAACTAGTACAGTTTACCTAAAACTTGAAATTTAACCTTGGTCCCTCATTAGTGTTGTTAACTAATTCCAGAAAAAATTAGGACTTCATTCTTGGAATGAATTAGTTGTGGTTGGGGACAGAGATTAGGAAATGATTGTGCTTACAAAATTAACTATTGGGTCACTGAACTTTATTTTATTCTATTGTCCTTTCTATTAAATTAGCATCTAGAGTGATGGTTTCATCATAGCAACTTTATATATATTTTGTTTTAATTTATCATCCCCTCTTTCTCCTGCCTCCTCCGAACCCCACATGTCTACTTCCTCCTGCAGTAGCTTGATTCCTCTTTCCTACAATATTATGAATATTTTATGAAATAATATATCCCATTTTTCTGTTTTATATTAGTACAGCAATGTTGAAGAGTCCCAGTTTGTTCGAAAGCTTACTGTGGCTGAATAAACTATAAAAATAAGATGTATAAAAATGAAGACACTGAAAAGTATCTTAAAAGTCTTGAAAAGTGAAAAATAACATAATGACATAAAAAAGCAAAAAATTCCATTTTCATTTTTAAGTTGCTTCATCATTTGATTAAAGTGGTATTATATATTTTTGGCTTAAGATTGCTTTGGTTATTTGGGGTCCTTTGCGTTTCCACATGAGTTTTAATATTGTTTGTTTTACTTCAGGGAAGAATATCATTGGAATTTTTATGGGAATGTATACAATTACTTTAGCAATATTGCCATTTTTTTGCAATATTCTACCAATCTAGGAATATGGAAAATTTCCACATCCTCTTTATTATTTTTTTCTAGGTTCAAAAACAATAATATATACTTGTATTATTCTTTTCTCCCTCACTCCTTTCTCTAAGATCTCTTTTCTCTATCTCTTGGTCTCCTTTCTGGATTCCTGATCAATACCCGCAAGCACACACATACTTTATACATGTGAATACAAATTAAAATCTAGGATGCAGATATGAGAGGAAACGCACATCTTTCTGAGTATATGTTACAACAATTAATATAATTTCCATTTTCATCCATTATCCTGCAAATGTCATGGTTTCTTTTTTCTTTATGGCTGAATAAAATATCTCTCTCTCTCTCTGATCACATTTCTTTTTTGCAGCTGTTGTTGGACATCTAGCCTGATCCATTCTTAGCTATTGTGAATAGTGCAGCAATAAACAAAAACATGAATCTCAGGGCTGGAGAGATGGCTCATTAGTTAAGGCACTTGCCTGTAGAGCCTAAGCACCCAAGTTCTATTCCCCAGCACCCACATAAAGCCAGATGCACAAGGTGGACCATGAGTCTGGAGTTAATTTGCAGTGATAAGAGGCCCTGGTGCTCCCATTCTCTCTGTCTGCCTCTTTCTTTTTCTCAAAGAAAGAAAGAAAGAAAGAAAGAAAGAAAGAAAGAAAGAAAGAAAGGAAGGAAGGAAGAAAGGAAGGAAGGAAGGGAAAGAAAAGAAAAGAAAGGAAAAAGGAAAGGAAGAAAGAAACAAAAGAAAAGAAAAGAAAGAAAATATTTTAAAAAATATGAATCTCTGTGGTAGGACTTAGAGCCCTGTGGCTATATGCCCAGGAATGTAAAAGCCCCATCATACAATAGTTCTAAAACCCCACCATACTTATTTCTATGTTGGCTGTACCAGTTTACACTTTCAGCGGCAGTATATAAGGGTTCCCTTTCTCCCAAATTGTCACCAATATTAGTTGTTATTTGCTTGCTTGATCTTGCCACTCTGACTGTGATGAGATGCAATATTAGCAAAGTAGTTTTAATTTTCATTCCTCTGATGGCTAAGGATGTTTAATGTGCCTCAAGGCATTTATGGACTATTTTTGTTTTGTTTCGAAAACTGCTATTCAGATCATTAGCCCATTTATTGCTTGGAAAATTTGTTTGTTCAGTATTTAATTTTTACACTCTTTTATATCCTAGATAACAACTCCCTATCTGAATGAAGTACAACTTATATAACATTTTCTCTCACTCTGGAATCTCTCCTTTATCACTCTGTTCATAGCTTCCTTTGCTGCTGAGAAACACTAAAATCTGATGTAATCCCATTTATCAAATTTGAGGGTTTTATTTCTTGTGCTGTTGGAATTCTTTCTGGAAACTTCTTAACTTGTATCTTCCTATATGTTGAAGCATTTTCCTCCAAACAGTTTCAGTATCTCAGGTTTTTAAATTAATGTCTTTGAGACATTTTTGAATTGATTTTTTTGGTTGTGTGTGTGTGAGGTGAGAGATATGGATCTAATTTCATTCCTTTGCATGGGAAAACTCAGTTTTTCTAGAACCATCTGTTGAGGCTTTTTCCAATGTATGTTTTTGATACATTGGTCAAAAGCTCATTGGTTGTTGCTGTGTGAGTTTATTTCTGAGTCTATTCGTCTTATTGCTCTGTACCTGTTATAGTAGACCATCTTTCTTGCTGTCACATTGGGACAACTCCAGCATTACTGATTTGGCATCAAATTGCTTTGACTATATGGAGTCCTTTACGTTTCCATATGAGTTTTAGCATTGTTTGTTTTAGTTCAAGGAAGAATATCATTGGAATTTTTATGGGGAATGTTTACAGTTACTTTAGCAATATTGCCATTTTTTTGCAACATTAATTCTACCAATCTAGGAATATAGAAAAATTTCACATCCTCTTCAATTTCTTTTTCCTGTTTCAAAATTTTCATTGTAGAGTTCTTCAACCTCCTTGGTTAGGTTTATTTCTAGGTATCTTATTGTTTTTGAAGGTATTGTGAATGTGATATCCTCCCCCCTGAATTTCTTTCTCAGCATATTAAATATTGGTATATGGAAAAACTGCTGATTTTTTTGGTGTAGTGATTATATATCTTTTCATACTCATTTTAAAATATTTTATTTATTTACAAGGGGGAAGGGAGAAAGAGGAGAGATACACAGAGAATGGCACACCAGGGGGTCTCTAGCCACTGCAAATGGACTCTATACATCTGGCTTTTCCTGTGTACTATTTCTTCTATCATGGATAATGGTGATGGAGGCGGATGGCCTTCCAGAGGATCCCTGGAACCGAGCAGCCATTCCAGATATACTCACTCCACAGGAGACTCTTATCTTGAAGTTATCTCCAGGTGGTCTCATTTGTGTCTCCTGTCTAAACATAGGCTTCAAGCAATTGGATCAAAATACAAGTAATGAAGCACGGCATTCTGTAACCTTGAGCAAACACGACTGTGAGTGGAAGTTGAAGTCATGGAGCCCAGGGGCCCAGGGGCGGACAGCAGGGACTGGATAGTTTTAACACACAGTATCACCTACTTTAGCAAAATATAAAGAAAGACTGAGCTGTCATATTGAAGTACCTTATCAAGTTTGCAAAAATAATATATTATCAAGCCTCCATGAAACCAGGCTGCAAATACTCTTACTAACACTTTGCAAAATTTTCCGATATGTTTCAAATTACGTTAGTGCATTCCTATTAGAGACAAAAACTGGATTTATGGTGGAATTTTAAAGACTGTAGGTGTACTATAATTAATAATAATTAATTCCACAGAAATGATTATCTTCTCATGTGTCTAGGTTCTGCCCAGGAGAGAGGATAATTTGATGGTCAAATAAAATATAATTTGCCAATCTGCATTTATAGGTTTGTTAACTCTTCAACTGCCTGTCATATTTTCACCAATGACTTCAACTTCAGACCTTTGTCAGAGTGAGAAGCTTAGAATCTAAGCATCTGGGCCTGCTCTCTCTGATGATTGTATGTAATGAGACAGATTGCTTTTAAAAATATTTATTATTGGGCGTGGTGGCACATGCCTTTAATTCCAGTACTGGGGAGGCAGAGGGAGGAGGATCGCTGTGAATCAGAGGCCAGATTGAGATAACAGAGTGAATTCCAGGTCAGCCTGGGGCTAGAGTGAGACCTTACCTTGAATAAAAAAAATTTATTATTATTACTACTACTAATACTATAATTTTTTTTGAGTCAGTGTCTTGCTATGAAGCTCAGGCTGGCCTAAAATTCTATCACTCTTGTGTCTTATTCCCTTGAAACAGGGTCCCTCACTGAACCTCACTTCATCTTTCAATTTGACAGACCGACCAGCTACCCAATGATTCTCTAGCCTCTGTCCCACTTTAGGGTGGGATTATAGGTATGTGATGTCATGGTAGATTTTTAAATGAGGACTAAGGATCAAAACCTCAGGTCTTGGGCTAGAGAGATGGCTCGGTGGTTAAAGTGCTTGCCTGCAAAGCTTAAAGACTAGGGTTCGATTCCCCAGTGCTCACATAAAGTAGGATGCACAAAGTGGCACATGCATCTGGAGTTTGTAGTGGCTAAAGTCCCTGATGTGCACCTTCTCTCTCTTTCTCTCTGTCTCTTTCTCCCACTCTCACAAACAAACAAACAAACAAACAAATAATATTATTTATCCTCCTACCTCTGCCTTCCAAGTGCTGGGATTGAAGTGACGTGCCATCACACCTGGCTAATGTTTTAACTGTTTTATTTGCTACAATACGTTTCATGTGGAACACTGCTGCGCTTTGAAACACTGCAGTGATGAGTTGATTTTCTTTCCTCTTAAAGGCTCTTGTTGATCTCATTTAAATATTTTATTTGGTGCTGGAGAGATGGCTCAGCAGTTAAGGTGCTTGCCTGCAAAGCCTAACTATCCAGGTTCTATTCCCCCAGTGCCCAAGTAAAGCCAGGAGAAAGCTGGGAATGGTGGCACATGCCTTTAATCCCAGCACTTGGGAGGCAGAGGTTGGAGGATTGTTGTGAGTTCAACGCCATCCTGAGACTATATAGTGAATTCCAGGTCAGCAAGACCCTATGTCAAAAACAAGCAAACAAAAACAAAAATGGAAAAGAAAAGAAAAAGAAAGAAAAGAAATGCCCAGGAGAGAATAATGAAAACAAATTGATGGAATCTTGCTTAGTTGAAATGCAGGTACAGTGGTGCAAATCCACAATACTTTAAAGACAGGTCTGACATCCACACTCAGAGAAACAGGAAAAGTAGACGGAATCCGTGTGCAGGCTGGTGGGGATGAGACCGGGGACTGTTACAGCCATCGTTTATGCCCCAGAAAGGCTAAAGTGAGGAAACATCTCAGAAAACTAATAAAACACTTCAAAGGGGAATATGTCACAGTAGGTAAGACAGCCACTCTGCTTGGGAAACACAGTAGAGTTTGATGAAGGGACCTGGAAGTCTGCAAAGCACCAAGGTCACAGCAAGTACATCTGAGGAAGCAAGTGATATCCAGTTAGTGGGACTTTGGCCCTACTCCAAATCTCTACCCTAATTTTCAGAAAAGAGAATTGACTGAGGAGAAGAATCAACTCCCACCATTGTCCAGAAAAGAATTTAATCTCAGAAGACCCTGAGAGGGTAGCTTACTAGAAGGCTGGTTTCTCTGTGTGTGACTAAAAAGCGGGAAATGACTTCATTTCAGAGTTGATAGTCTAAAATCTCCCTTCCCCCTCACCCCCTCCCCTCCCTCTCTCATCTGCTTGCAAACTGCCAGGATTTTTAAAAAATATTTTTATTTATTTTCAAGGAGAGAGAGAGGAGAGAGAGAGGAGAGAGGAGAGAGGGGAGAGAGAGAGAGAGAGCGAGAGAGAGAGAGAGAGAGAATGGGTACACCAGGGTCTCTACCCTCTGCAAGCAAACTCCAAGGGCCAGATGCATTGTGCATCTGGCTTTATGTGGGTACTGGGGAATTGAACCTGGGCCTTTAGGCTTTGCAGGCAAATTACTTAATGGCTAAGCCATCTCTCCAGCCCCAGCCTGGCTTTTAAATCAGGCTTGGAATAAAATAGAAAAAATCTATATATATGCCCAAATATCTGTTATTCAAAAGTCCAGTCATGTTGTCCAGAGTTCACAGCAAGTACTATTTTACTATCCAAAAAGGGACCTTAAATGTCATTTAAATTTTTGGAATTATTTTTTTATGGGGAAACAACACAAGTCATAGGAAATTCATTGCCACCCTGTTTTAGTTACCTTTCTCTAATTGTATAACAGGAAGCATTTTAAAGGAGAAGGGTTTGACCTGGCTCACCGTTGGCAGGGGAGGGCCATCATGATCTGAGAGGAATAGTGACATTTAATGGCTTTAAGCTGTGACAGCCACTAGCCAGGACAGAGAAACACTAGTGACAGAAGCGAGGCTGTCCTATGTCCCTCCACGCCTGACCTCAGAGAGTCACTTCCCATCTATGACCTGTCTTACAAAGGTTCCACAATGTCTCACGATAGCTCCACCAGCTGCAGGCACAGTGCACAACCTGAGGTGAAGTGGGACACACCTTATGCCATGGACTCCTTTAAAGAAAGGCTATCGGTGTAAACAGAGGCAGGGAGGATGTTTAGGGAGAAGGGGTCTGGGGGAGGAAAGGGAAGATTGGGGATGGGAAAAGGTGACGAGAGTCAACAAAAGGAAATAGTATTTGAGGAGAGATGGAGAGATGGTTCAGTGGTTAAGGTGCTTGCCTGCAAAGCCTAACGACCTGGGTTTGATTCTCCAATACCTATGAAAAGTGGCGTATGTGTCTGGAGTTTGTTTATGTTGGCTGGAAGCCCCATGTACCCATTTTTCTGTTTCTTCCTCTCTCTCTCTCTTTCTCTCTCTCTCTTTCTCTTTGCAAATAAATAATTTTACAGATAGACAAAGAAACAGACAGATAGACAAAGAGAATGGGTACACCAGGGTCTCTACCCTCTACTATTTCTTTTAATAAAAAAGAAATAGTATTTGAAAGTGCCAGAATTAATGATGCCTGAATCTGTATGCCAACTGAAAAATAAAAAATAAACAAACAAAAAAGAATGGCTGTGAGTGTAGCCAGACTGTAGGAGAACCTAAAACTAAAGTTCATTTTCAACTGTGCCTCCCTGTGTTGGGCTCACAGAAGCTGATTTATCTATATTTAGTATGAGATCACAGTGAGGAAGGAGATCTTTGGGTCATGAGCAGATCTCGGTCACCTTGGGCTTCCTGGGTGACTCAAGATCACTCTCCGGAAGGAATTCTGTAACCGTTAGAAACAAATCTGTTCCCATCTCTTGTGACTGCTCTTCAGTTGGGAGCTATCTCCTGTGAAGTGGATAGAGCTGAATTGATTTCTGCTGGGCCATAGAATCAATTCTGTGGAATTTTCTGTCATCTAACTCAAATGCCTGCATAGATTTTCTTTGGGAGGAGGGTAGCTATTTGTTCACAGAGTTGAGAGCAGGGCTGGCTGGCTGGAGCTGCAGGTGGTTACCATGTTGATCTACTCTAACTACAAATACACACACATGATAAAAATACATATATATATGTACACGATATACATACACACATGACATACATGTATGTATGAGTGACATATACACACAACACATACACACATATACATGTGTAATATATGCATAAGTGTACACATGATATATACACATATGCACATATGATATACACACATACATGACACACATATATGTACACATGATATACACACATGCACACATGGAACACTTAGACATGACATATACACACATATATACATGATATATACATACACAAGCTATATACATATATGTACATATGTATATGTATGTGTAATACATATGAGTACACACAATATACACACATATGCATACATGATATATACACACATATACACAACACATACGCATATATAGATGCTATATACATATGTGCACACATGACATATACATATATGTACACATGCAATAATACATGTGTGCACTTGATATATACACATGCACACATGATCTATACACATATATACGTGACATACACATACATGTACACATAATATATACACATATGCACACATGGTATATACACACATTATGCACACATATTACATATACACACATCATGCACACATGATATATATGCACACACATACACAATATATACACATATGCACACATGGCATATATACATATATGTACACATGTACGACATACATATGTGTACCCATGATACACACACCCATGATATATAATATATGTGTACCCATGATACACACATATATGTATGCATGATATGTATATACATATGTACACATGATATACACATGTGTGTATGCATGATATATCGTTATATGCACATGTGATATATCTAAATATATGCACACATGATGTACAAATGTATGTACACATGATATATATATACGTAATATATACACATACGTACACAAGATATATACACACATAAACATGATATACACATGTACACATAATATGTACACTGATGTGCACACATGATAGATATATGTACACATGCTATATGTCATGTGTGTACATATAATGCCAATATATGTACAATATGTTGAAACAAGACCATTTGCCTTCCAGAGAGCATGTGCCACTACCTTCACGAAGGCACAAATGTTCAGCCATAAGGATGAAGAGAACGTAGGAGAAAGTGTCTGGATTATCCTCACATAGATGTTTTTCATGGAGAAGCTCAGGGTGACAGTATGATTTATTGATTTGACAATCTGATCAGTAGTGATTTATTGAAGTTCTGCTAATTCTTTGCTTCTCTTCACGGTCATAGTGTGGAGTCTTTGATTCCAAGAACCATGTTGTCAAAGGAATAATTAACCAAAAGGACCAGAGATGTTACCTGTCACCCAGGCAGATGAACCACCCCTAACTTATGATACAGAGCCCAAAGGAAACCTTCGAGGAAGTGGCGAGATGAGCAAGAGACCTACCTCCACAGCAAGTCAGATAACCTATGAAAGGATAATGAAGGCAGATATTGAGGATCCCCAACACAATCCAAAGCAGAAATCCAGAGACTCTTAAGACCTCAACATCAAAGCAGACCTAAACTCACCCACCATGACTCAGGAATCTGAGCAGAAGAGGGGGCAGAAAGATTGTAAGAGCCATGGTGGAGGAGAGAGGAAAAATCTGGCTATGTCTTGTACAATCCATGACCCCCTACCCCATGGACTGGTCCAGCAAGTCCACTGAGGAAGGCCCCCAGCAGGGTGAGGATAGGGAGGAGGGAAATGGGGATAGCACCATAAGACTTGCTCATGCAATGCATCTAATTATTGATAACAAATGTGAAAAAACTAAAAAGTAAAAATAAAAAATAGAAGGGCCCAGATTCTTACACACTACTCAACGTCAATGAGTGTTTCAGCCAGCAGCACGTTGCTGGGGTGAACATCCAAACCAGACAGAGTTTATGGGAGGAAGGGATTTATTTCAGGTTACAGATCCAGGGGAAGTTCCATCAATGGTGAAAGCACATGGCTCCCTTTCATAGATCCAAGCAGAGAGAAGCCATTGAACAGCCAGAACCACAAGCAAGCACAGCCAGGGCTCAGACTGCTCTCCACACACCCATGGGCTGGAAAGAACACACCTTAGGTTCTGAACTCGGATCTGTCCCCAGTGTCACACCCCATCTAGCCTGCTGGGGGCTCAAGTGGAAAGTTTAATAAAAAATGACTGAGTCAGACTGGAGAGATTGCTCAGTGGTTAAGGCACTTCCCTGCAAAGCCTAACAACCCAAGTTCGATTCTCCAGTACCCATGTAAAGCCAGATGCACAAAGTGGTGCATGCATCTGGAGTTTGTTTGCAGTGGCTGAAGGCCCTGGCACACCCATTCTCTCTTTCTCTCTCTCTCTCTTTCTCTCTCTCTCCTTCCCTCCCTCTCTCTTTCTTCTTGCAAATAAATAAAAAATCTTTAATAAAAACGACTGAGTCTATGGGGTCAAACATTCAAGAATGTGTCTGTGCCCTTGTAATTCCTCTATTATTTGACTGCTGTTTTGATAACTTACAATATTGCTGGCTCAGCGGAATAAAGACATGAGTCAGGCACAGACCCCACCGTAGAGTCTCAGAATCTGGAGGAAAACTGTAGCACAGGTATTGGCGGCTATATAGTAGTCGGAGAGTGACAGGTAAGGAATGACGTCCTAGACATGCATGGAATAAATATGTGGATGGGCAGGTATATAGACAGGCAGGTAGATAGATGGCTTTGTGGACAGATAGGCAGGCAGCTATCTATCTACCTGTGTGTGAGGTAGAGAGAGAATGAATTTGCACACACCAGGGCCTCCAGCCACTGCAAAGGAACTCCAGACCCATGCAACACTTGGTGCATCTGGCTTACATGGGAAGTGGGGAATTGAACCCTGGGCTGGTAGGCTTTCAATCCCTCTGGAGTAAAAGTTAGCACAGGTTCCATGGTCTACCTTGTGACCATGAATGCTCATGTTACCTTCTCCGCTGTAGGCTCCCTTCTTCTTCCGGTCTTATTCCAAATGTTATTCCATGCTGTTGCCGAAATCTATTTAGCATATTCTTCCAGGGATTGTGTATTGGTTCTTCCCTTTGCTGAAATTCTTTCCTTTAGAGGTATGCACAGCTTGCCTCTTCCCTTAATTTCAATGTCTGGTCAAATGTCACTTATCCCGGAGGTACGTCTTGACTATCCTGGTAACGTCACCTGCCTTTGTTCATTATTGGAACTTCTGTTACTTTTCATGATGTCTGTTTATGTACTATTTTCTCTCTCATTTGCATTGTGAGATCTATATATTGTGAACTTTTTATATATTTTATTTATTTGCAAGGAGAGAACAGAGGGGGAGGGAGGGAGGAGAGAGAGAGAGAGAGAGAGAGAGAGAGAGAGAGAGAGAGAGAGAGAGAGAGAGAGAGAGAGAGAGAATGGGCATGCCAGGGGTCCAACCAAACTCCAGATACCTGCACCACTTTGTGCATCTGGCTCTTTACATGGGTGCTGGGGAAATCGAACCCAGATCATTACGCTTTGCACAAGTTAACCACTGAGCTACCTCTTCAGCCCCTGTGAACATTAAAAAATATTTTTATTTATTTGCAAGCAGAGAGAGAGAGAGAGGAGAGAGAATGAATTTGTGCACACCAAGGCCTCTTGCCATTGCAAGGGAACTCCAGATGCATGTACCACTTTGTGCATCTGGCTTACATGGGTGCTAGGGATTTGAACCCAGGCTGGTAGGCTTTGCAAGCAATCACCTTTAGCCACTGAGCCATCTCTCTGGCCCTCACTGTGAGCATTTTTAAACCATCCTATTCCTAGTAGTGGAGTGTAACGGACATGTAGTAGATACCCAATCCACAGTTGCCACTTGAATGAATGAATGAGATAGTTATGTGATACTAATATGTGTAAAACCAAGGGAGATACAGATTTGTGAATTCAAGAATTTGGGTTTTGCTTGATGATTGTACCAGTCAGCTGTTACCACAAAAATACGTCATCACCATGCAATTTTATTTCTCATGCCTCTGCAGACCAGCGGCTGCTTGGGGGGAGCTCTCAGTGGGACACTTAGGCTAATTGTGTTTGGATTCTCTTCATGTATCTGGAGGCCAGTCAGATCTGCATTTGACCTTGGTCTGCACTGAGCTTGGATGGTTCAGATCCATTTGCCTTTCATTTTTCTTCGGAGACGAGAGGCTCCAGTGGTTTTCTTTGCGGGGTGAAGAAAGATCCAGAAAAGAACCAGAGCCCCTGCACCATCAGTTTTTAATTCTCCCACGGTTCAAAGAAAATAGCCAAAGGAGGACTGGAGAGATGGCTCAGCAGTTAAAGCACTTGCCTACAAAGCCTAACAACCCGGGTTTGATTCCCCAGGACCCATGTAAAGCCAGCTGCACAGAGTGATGCATGCATCTGGAGTTCATTAACAGCAGCTAGAGGCCCTGGCATGTCCACTCTCTGTCTGTCTGTCTGTCTGTCTCTGCTTGCAAATAAATAAATAAAAACACTTTTCAAAAAAAAAAAAAAGAAAATAGCAGAAAGAAGACCAAGATTCAAGTTGAGTCTACCAACTGGAATGATGTTACTTTATTTATGGTTTGGGTCAATTTTGTGCTTTCTGTGTGTATCATTGTATAATATTAAACATTTTCTGTCACATTCAGATATATAATTTGGAGACTATTTTGAATTGTAATAGATGAAAGTGAATTATCATCCTGGTTTCCAATAAAATAACGACTTCTGATCATGACTACGGTGTCCTAGGTATGTTCTGATCACAATCTGCCCAGTAAGTAGGCCAGTAGCTGGTGCTGTTCTGAGATAGTTTGTGTTAAACTCAATTTATTTGCAGCTTTTATCCGAGGAACAACGAAGCGTTTCCCTCACACCCATCCAATTCCCCCTTTGTAAGAATTTAATTTATAACACTGCTAACTTTAATTACAGATGGAGACATGAGACTCTTCTATCAAAATGTAATTGACTGTCAGAATAGTACAGGTTGGAGATTTTCTTATTTTCCTCTTCCCGTCAATGCAGAGGAGGCTCTGGGGAGGCGAGTTAATGATGCTGGTGGTGTACTGATTGCCGGATTATTTGTTTTCTGGCATTTGGGACTAACTTGATTATTTGAAAGGCACCTTAAATTCTTTAGCAAATATTTGATTTCAAACAGGGAAATCTGCCATCATATATGTGGGTATTATAATATTACAGTGTTTTCCCAATAAAGGCAGTGTGTGTGTGTGTGTGTGTGTGTGTGTGTGTGTGTGTGTGTGTTGTAAGAATTGTCCCAGGAAACATTTTTCATCATGGTGAAATGTTTGGAATTCCACACATGTTACTAGACAAGTCAGGTTAAACTGAATTCCTAGATTTCATGTGCTAGAAAAAATAAAAATAAAAAGTCCCTTTGTCCACACGAAGAGATGAAAGGGGACGGTGTATTAAGAAACTCATTCATATTCTTGGAGGTCATTGGCTCATCAATTTGGCTACCTTGATCTTTCATAAGAATATCATATATATCCCATAATCCCATATGGCTACATATTGATGAAATTAATCCTGCCACCTTCCATGAATTGGGGTATGGGATTACTGATTCATACCAGTATCTGCAAAGCATTTCATGTTTCATGGTTTTGCTCCTTCTTCTAAAACAGAACCGATCTACTGGTGCATTCTCTTTGCTTGGGCATAACACGGTCACTCCACATATGACCTCCAGTGGTTCACTAGGCCAGCATTCTGCACGTGATTTAATAACTGCCTCCCAGTTTTATTTGATGCATAGAATAAAGGTTACCAAATGGTGAGCAAGTTAACATAGGCACATCCATATCCAGGCAAAGGTACCCAAAGATGAGAGAAATGAAACCAATATATCTGAACTTAATATTTTGTTTTTTTAAAAAAAAGTCCTTAGAATAGTGATTTTTTTTAAAAATAAGAAGTTTTTATTCCAGCTTGAAGAAATATTTTATTTATTTATTTGAGAGAGAGAGAGAGAGAGAGAGAGAGAGAGAGAGAGAGAGAGAGAGAGAGAGAGAGAGAGAGCAAGAGAGAGAATGCCCTGGCTGCTGCAAACAAACTCCAGACACATGTGCCACTTTGTGCATCTGGCTTTACATGGGTCCTGGGGAATTGAACTTGGGTTGTTAGGTTTTGCAGGCAAGTGCCTTAAACCACAGGGCCATCTCTAGAACTCTAGAGTAGTGTTTTTATTAAATGCATTTGCTGGAATAAGTAAAGTATAATCCTGGCTTCTTTGCTGAAACAAACATGAGGTTTTTGTTGTTGTTTTATTTCACTCCTGGACAGTTGCATCAAAACTATGATTAATATGATGACCCATTTCCTGAGCCTTGGTTGCTGGTCATTTCCATATCGATTTCTGTTTGAGATGAGACTAGGTACCTCTTGAAGGTCCCACTCCTTTCCACTTGTGACATTCTCAATGATGACTCTGATATTTGCTCATTAGCATGTTCTATTAGGCTGCTCATTTAAGGAGTGGACATGACTTTGGAGTGATTTTGCGAGGCTGAGGGAATGACTCTGAGGGGCTGAGCTAGTTAACGGGCTGTCCACCTTGTAGAGGTTCTCTGTCTGGTGGAGGAGGTCTTGGCAGGCCATTTGGTTTTCTCTGATTTGCAACTGTGGTGCTTGATTGAGGTGTCTTCCTGGGCAGGTTTGCAGCCCAACACTAACACCGATGACTGCTTTAGAGGCACTGGATTTGGGATAATTTATAAGTGTCCCTGCCATTGGGTCGAAGGGCTAGCTTTTTAAGCCTTTATCTTCATGGTGTAAGTAAAAATGCTCAGGTTTGTTTTCTTTGTGGGGAAATTTGACTTAATCCTCATATTGGAAAGCTATTGTTGTAGTCGGCCACACACCGCTTGGTGAACTTCCAAACCAGGCACAGTTATGGGAGGAAAGGATTTGTTGAAGCTACAGATCCAGGGGAAGTTCCATAATGGAGAAAGAGGCTGGTCCCCTTTCATAGGTCCAAGCAGAGAGAGAAACCCATCACCAATACCATACACACACTAACAAACAGGTGGGGGGGGGTGCGAAGGAGATTTCTCCCCCTTTATATAGCCTTAAGGTGAGGTCCCACAACCCTATCCCAGACTTGTTGGCTTCCTAAGTCTCTGGAATTTCCTTCCTGCACTGCCCTCCCAGGAAGGGATTTTCATTTCTAGCTCCTCTGAGCTTCCTTACATCCTGCCCCCTACTGAGAGGCTGCCTTCCTGTGAACATCCTCAGAGACCCACCCAAGATTACTTAACAGGTCAAGTTGACAACAAAACTTAACCGTCACAGCTATAAATGCAATCAGTTATGCTATGAATTTTCTCTAGAAGGACAAGGTCCAGTCTCTAATGTGATATCAATGTCGACAGAATCTTCCAGCTTTCTTTATAATAACTGTCTTCTGCTTTGACCTGTCTGTAACTGCTTTATAAAGGGAGATGCCGGGCTGGAGAGATGGCTCAGAGGTTAAGGCACTTGCCTCCAGTACCTAAGGCCCCTGGTTCAATTCCCCAGTGCCCACATAAACCAGACCCATAAGGTGGTGGCCCTGGTGCTCTCTCTCTCTCTCTCTCTCTCTCTCTCTCTCTCTCTCTCTCTCTCTCTCTCTCTCCTTGAAAAATGAACAAATAAAATATATTTTAAAAAATAAATAAAGGGAGATGCCTTTTTAAAATTTAATTTCATATACATTTTTTCTTTCTTAGGTTTTTCTCTCTCTAGCCTAGGCTGACCTGAAATTCACTAACTAGTCTCAGTCTTGCCTTGAACTCATAGTAATCCTTTTACTTCTGCCTCCTAAGTGCAGGGATTGAAGGTGTGCTCCACCATGGAGAAAGAGAGAGAGAGAGAGAGAGAGAGAGAGAGAGAGAGAGAGAGAGAGAGAGAGAGAGAGAGAGAAAATGGCTATTCCAATGCCTCTAGCCCCTACAAATGAACTCCAGCTGCATATGCCATTTTGTGTATCTGGCCTTATGTGGGTACTAGGGAATTGAACCTGGGTCATTAGGCTTTGCAGGCAAGCGCCTTAACCTCTGAACCACCTCTCCAGCCTGGAGGTGCCATATTTATTAATAGCTTCATCTTTTTTTTTCAACATTACTAGACCTAAATACACCATGGCTACCACCTGGTCCAATATTTACACCATATTAGTATTTCTTTTATATATATATATATATATATATATATATATATATATATATATATATTGTCCATAATGAACCAACTATTTGATTTGTCTATTTTTAAATTGTTTTCTTTGTTTCCAAGTCATTAATTTCAGCTCTGATCTTAATTATTTCCTTGCGTCTTGAGCTCCTAGGGTTGGATTTTTCCATGTGTTCTAATGACCTTAGGTGGGAGGATAGGTGATTGATTTGAGACCGCTCTGTCTTCATTATGAAGACATTTAGTGCAATGAATTTTCCCCTGAGGACTGCCTTCATTGTGTTCCATAAGTTCTGAAATGTTGTGTCCTCATTATCATTTGTTTCTAGGAAATTCCGGATTTCCTGTCTGATTTCTTGTTTGACCAATTCATTGTTCAGGAGTGAGTTGTTCAGTCACCAATATCTATTGAAATTTTTGAATCCTCTTACATTGTTAATTTCTAGCTTTAATGTGTTGTGGTCTGATATGATGCAGGAGATTACATTGATCTTTCTGAATTTGTTCTGGGATGATTTATGGCCCAGTATGTGGTCAATTTTGGAAAAGGTTCCATGCGGTGCTGAGAAGAATGTGTAATCTGTGTCCTTGGGATGGAATGTTCTGTAAATGTCTGTTATCCCTAGTTTGTCTATGGTGCTAGTTAGCAACTTTATTTCCCTGCTTGTCTTTTGTTGGGACGATCTGTCTAGTGATGACAGTGGAGTGTTAAAGTCTCCTACTATGATGGTGTTGGCATCTATGTCTGCTTTGCTTTTGAGTAATTTATGCTTAATGAACTGAGGGGCCCTTGCATTTGGTGCATACATATTTAGTATAGTGATGTCTTCCTGTTGTATTGTTCCCTTGACAAGTAGGAAGTGGCCATCATCGTCCTTTTTTATTGCTGTAAGTTTATAGTGCATTTTGTCAGATATTAGAGTAGCTACACCCGCTTTTTTATTATTCCCACATAACTGGAGAATTGTTTTCCATCCTTTTACTCTTAGTAGGTTGCTGTCTTTAGTGATAAGGTGTGTTTCTTGAAGGCAACAGATGGAAGGGTCCATTTTCCTGATCCAACCTGAGATCCTGTGTCTTTTTATAGGAGAGTTGAGTCCATTTACATTCAAAGTTATAACTGTGAGGTTTGCTTTAAACCCTGCCATGTTGGAGAGAATATGGAGGTTGGTATCTGAGCTGTTGTTATTATCTCTTTGGTGTTATCTTGCTTGTTCTCTGTTCCTTTGCTGAGGTTGAATGTTTGTCTCATCTACATGGGATATCTCGTGAAGTATCTTCTGAAGGTTTGGCTTTGTGTTCAAGTAATTGTAGAGCTGATTAATTTCATGGAATACTTTCATTTCTCTATTATGATGGATAACTTTGCTGGGTACAGTAGTCTAGGTTGGAATCCGTACTTCTTTAGGCCTAGGATCGCTTTGTTCCAAGCTCTCCTGGCTTTTAATATTTCTCTGGAGAAGTATGAGGTGATTCTGATGGGTTTTCCTTTATAAGTGAGTTTCCTTTCTCTCGTTGCTCTAAGGTCTCTCTGTTTATCCTCAATACTAGGCATTGTAACTAAGATATGTCTTGGTGTGTTCCTCCTTTGGTCCAATTTGTTTGGGGTCCTCTGTATCTCTTTTACAAGTACAGGGCTATCTTTTGCCAAGTATGGAAAGTTTTCTTGAATAATTCTGTTGAAAATATCTTCTATGCCCCCAGCTTGGTTTTCTTCTCCTACTGGGATCCCTGTGATCCTGAGATTAGGTCTTTTTATGGTATCCCACATTTCACTTGAGTCTTGTTCACTTGCTCTTTTGAATTTTGTCAAGTTTCTGATTTCTTGTGAATTCTCCTCTGTTTTGTCTTCCATGTCTGAGGTTCTGTTTTCCCAGTGGTTAATCCTGTTAGTAAGAGATTCTAGGGACGTTCTTATTATTTCAATATGGTTTTTGTTTTCTGCAACTTCTTTTTGGGTTCCTTCTACTATCCTATTGAGATGTGTTTTCATTTCAAAGTTTGATTTAATTACTTCTTCCTGACAGTCATTCTTATATTTGCAGATATCTTTGGTTAATTTGGAAAGCTGGTTTTTGATACCTTCAGTTTGCAGGTTTGTCTTTATTTCTGATATGTCTCTTCTGAAGTTCATTAAGTTCTCCTCAATTATATTAAGCCTGGTGGCAAAACTAATGAGCTGACTTTGTACCCTTTCATTATGTTGGCCCATCTTTTCTTGCATGACTAACATTAAGTTCTCCTTAAGATCTGTGCCAGTATGATCGGAGTTTAGTATTCTGTCTTCCTGGGCCTGCCTCTGCTCTCTCTCTTTTGTGGTATCGTCATTGCCATTTGGTGTGGTTTCCTCAGCTGGTGCTATATTCTTGTGTTGAGGTCTGCCCATTTCGATTCCACTTGGGGTAATTGGTGGAATTCCTTTGATCTGACTACACTTTGCTAGTGTGTTCGGAGAGTACACTGGGCCCCACTGGTAGGGTTGGGCCCTCACTTGATCAATCTGTGTGTGCCCTCAGATCACTGGGTGGACTTTGATAGTGATACTGGGGGTAACCTGTTAGGAAGAGTGTGGGCTATGGGGACTTAGTAAGTGGAGGGTGTGGTGACAGGTCCTTTGTAGCCTGCTAGGGGGTGTGGGACACCTTGGAGACAAGGTAAAATGGGGAAGGGGGTCAACTGCCTATCACTGGCCACCCACAGACTATATATCGCATGGGGAAGTCACAGGAACCAGGTTGAGGTAGAACCGCAGGAGCTAGCGGGTACGTGGGAGAATTGCAGAAACCTGAATTTGAGGATACCTCAGCGACTAGTGCTTTGGGGATTATGCAGAGTCGGTGGGCAGGGATACCGAGAGGAGCCGGGGTTAGGGGAGCTGTGGGGGTAGACAGGCGGGGAAACCATCGGGGTCAGGGCTCAAGGAAGCGCAGGGTTAAAAAGAATAGGAAAAAAGATAAAGAGAGAGAAAATAAAATAAAAATAAAAATAAAGAAAAAAGTTAAAAAAGTTAAAAAGGAAATAGGCAAACGAGGGGGCAGTGCAGGGGGGCGGGGCAGTCCCTTTCGGGAGATGTGGGGGCCAGGGGAGGGGCTGCAGAGGAGAATCCCGGGTGGGCTGGAGGGAAAGAAAAATGAAAGAAAAAAAAAGAACTACAGCAGCAAGAAAAAAAGTAAAAAGGCAATAAACCCGCAAGGGGGCAGGGCGCGGCAGGGGGTGGGGTGATGACACAGAGGCCAGGGGTAGGGGATGCAGATTATAAACCCCGGTGGGCGGGTAGGAGAAGAAAAAAGAAAAAAAGAAAAAAGAAAAAAAAATTAAAAGGAAATAAACTAGCAAGGGGGTGGAACAAGGTGCGGCGGGGGGCAGGGCAAACCAGAGCCGGAGAAATGGAGGCCTGGGCAGGGCTTCAGAGGATAAACCCTGTGAGTGGGTGGGATTAACAAAAATAAATAAAATAAAAAGAAAAAAAAGAAGGGGAAAAAAAAGTTGAAAAGGAGAGACCCCCAAGGGCAGGGGGAGGGAAGGGAAAAATGGGAGGCGCAGGGTGGGGAGGGATGGGGAAGAAACCCAGGGGACCCAGCAGAGGCCTCTGGAAAGCCGCAGGCAGCAGGCCGGCTGAGGCCGCTCCGGCGCTGGGGCTGACGGCTCGGGACGACTAACTGCCTCTGCTCCTCGTTGGAGTCTTCCAGTCTTGAGGATCCTGTGTCAGAAGGTGTCTGGAGCTCAGAGCGTGGCTGCAGCTTATGTCCACGACCTGGATCCCTGCTGAAAACCCTGACCCTTGTTCCCCAAGTGACATGGCGTGTCTGCTAGTCAGCCATCTTGAACCGGAAGCCCTCCACCAGTCTACCATGTTTGTATTTCTAGAAGCTGTTCTGATGTTAGAGGAGAAGGAATTCTTGCTTCCTGGGATCTGAGAGTGAAACATTAAATCAATAAACAAGGTCCTATTTGTGATTATAAAATTAGGGGTCTTTACTCCTAACATGTTCATTGACTCATTTCAGCCCAACCGAGCTATGGTGTCTGCATGAATTAAATGTAATTGGCCCAGCACCCACATCCAGTGTCTTGTAAGATGTCTAATGTCTTTCTCTGGATATCTGGAAATTCTTAGGGGACTGAGGTTGTTTTAAGCGAAAGCTTCTAGGATTTCCTGTTTCCACTGAAGTTTCAGTATCACTTGTCTGACGAGCTTCATAAGCATGTTTTTTTCCATTATCAAATATGTAATAGAGAATGTGATAATGTAATAAGAAAATACAAATACTGACACCTGAATTTCATAAAAGATACTGTTTCTAGACCAGGTCTAGACAAATGACTTTGTTTCTTTTTCTTCTTTTCTTTTTTTTTTTTTTTTTGCAGTCCTCCCCTTCCTTTGGCTCTTACAATCTTTCCACCACCTCTTCCGCAATAGACCCTGAGCCTCAGGAAGTGTGATAGAGATGTCCCAGTGCTGAACACTCCACTGTCACTTCTCAGCACTATGGTGTCTTCTGAGTTATCCTAGTGGTCAGTGCCTGTGATGGTTAGGTTTTGATGTCAACTTGATCTTTTTAATTATCTTGGGTGGGTCTCTGAGAATGTTTACAGGAAGGCAGCCTCTCAGCAAGGGGCAGGATGTAAAGAAGCTCAAAGAAGCTAGAAGAAAACATCCTTTCCTGTGTGGGCAGTGCAGGAAGGAAATTCCAGAGACACAGGAAGCCATTAAGTCTGGGGAAGGGTTGTAAGACCCCCACCTGTGGTAGTTTTGAATAAATGTCCCCCAAAAGAATTAAGGGTTTATTAAAATTATAAATTGTCTCCAGCCAGTTCTGGCTAGAGGAAGTGTCACCTTGGCCAGATCCTAGGGTTCAGCCCTAAGGTATTTCTGGGGTGGGTCTGGAATTTTAGCTATACATATGCAAAAAGCAGTCTGAACTCAAGCTTGGAGTTCCTTTTGTTAGTTTGGTGTGTGCTTGCTTGTGGTGCTGGTGCTGGGCTTCTGTCTCTGTCTCTGCTTGGGTCTGTGAAAAGGGGCCAGCCTGTTTTTCCCTTAACTTCCCCTGGGTCTGATACCTCAATACTTTTCCTCCCCATAATCGTGTGTGCTTTGGAGATTCATCCCAGCGGCGTGTGGCTAAGACACCGCCATCTGAAAAAGAGGAGCTTCTTTAGTCAAAAGTGAGAGTAGCATTATCATGTGGGTATGCTCATTAAAAAAAGTGCAGGGCTGGAGAGATGACTCAGTGATTAAGGCACTTGCCTCCAGTGCCTAAGGCCCCTGGTTCAATTCCCCAGGACCCACATAAGCCAGAGCCACAACGTGGTGGCCCTGGTGTTCTCTCTCTCTCTCTCTCTCTCTGCTTGAAAATGAATAAATAAAATATTTTTTAAAAAAGTGCAGCAGGGCATGGTGGCGCACGCCTTTAATTCCAGCACTCAGAAGGCAGAGGTAGGAGGATCACCATGAGTTCAAGGCCACCTGATCTTCTTTTCTTTTTTTATTAAGTAGAAACTTTGTATAAACAAATCATGTGTTGGTCCCATTCCCCTCCTCCCTGCCCCCATCATACTGAGGGGTCCTCCTCCATGGGATTGCTGGTATGCTCCATGGGGCTATGGGTTGTGAGTTGTGAGAGCAGAGGTCAGTCATTGATGACTGAAATGAAAACATGTGCATTTCAGTTATTATTTAGAGATGTTTACTAATTCCTATTTTGTTCATTGCTTTTCTCATTTGTCAGATTATTGTTTGGTTCTTACTTACTCCTCTATTCCAGTCAAAGGTTTACTCTTTTTAAAAAACATTTTTAAAAATTTTTATTTATTTGCAAGGAGAGAGAGAGAATGGGTACGCCAGGGCCTCCACTTGCTACAAACAAACTCCAGATTCACACACCACTCTGGGCATCTGGCTTTAGGTGGGTACTGGAGAAATCACACCCACGCCGGCAGGCTTTGCAAGCAGGCTCCTTAACACTGAGCCATCTCTCCAGCCCCTGAGGTTTACTCTTTGTACTCAGCGTGGTTTCCCATCTAACTCTCTTTGGTTTATCTAGTCCTCTCATGAAACTCATTCCTGCCTGTGTCCTCTAGATTGAGGGTGTCTATTTTCCTCCTCTGTGTATGTCATTCCTTTTAGTATCCTCCTCGGTTCTGACTTTGTGGTCACGAACCACCTTACTTTGTGCTTGTCTTGAAGTGTCCTTATTTCTCTGTCAATTTTAAACAATGATGCTGCCAGATATAGCTGTCTTAGTTGGCTGTTAATTTCAGGGTTTATAATATATCATCCCATGTTTTCCTAGTTTTTTTAGGGTTTCTGGTGAGTAAGCTGATTTATTCCAATGTCTCTGCCTTTATAAGAAAGTTAGCATTTTCCCTACAGATTAAAAAATTACTTATTTGCAAGCTGAGAGACAGAGTCTGTGAAAGAAGAGAGAGAGAGAGAGAGAGAAGGAGAATGCTCTCTCTATCTTTCTCTCTGGGTCTGTCTCTCTCTCTGCTTGCAAATAAATAAAAAATATTTTTTAAAATACAGGAGGAAATGTCACAAGGGTAAAATAAGACAAAATGAGGACTTCTGAGTCCTCATAATGGAGCCTGTCAGTTATATGTCCATAAGGTGTGCAGAGTCTGGTGCACTTGGTCTTATGTTTTATGTTACTGAGTATATGTTGGACATATATGTGCTATTTACCAGAGGCATCTTCACAGTGATGCTATTCCTTCTTTGCATATGAGAGGACTCTTTGTGCCACACTTAGTTTTGCATCCTGTGGTCCGGGCAGGTCCTCTCTCACCCTCCTGAGTCTCCCCAGGTTGTATCCCCCTAAAAGGCTGGTAGGTGGCCCTCATGTTCCCTGAGAGTGTGGGAAGCCACCACCACACTGAACTGAGGACAGAGCCTGTCTTCATGCTTTTGAGACACCTTGAATAGTGAGGCCCATGCTGGTGTGGGTACCATGCACACTTCTGAGACGTCAGGTTTCTTAACTATGACAGTGAGCGTCAGACAGGTGCTCCCGAGGTCCATCCACCCACTGGCCTCCGGCTCAAAGCTACCAACTCCATTCTAAGCTGAGCTGCTAAGACCTGTTCCCCACCCTGACAGCTGATCATAACTTCCACAGGTACTGACCAGCCTGGCCCAAGCCTCCTGCCCTACCTTTCAGCTTGTTTAAGGTACCCCTTTGGGTCACGGTGCTTCTCTGGGTCTTCTATCACTCAGCTTTTGTGGCAGGACAAATTGAAGCCCCTTGATCTGTCCCTGTTCCCTGGTTTCAGGCTGGGGTGGCTCAGTTTTTAATCAGTAGATTTTTCTCTCAAAATGGCACCTGGCCAGTGTGCTGCCCTCTGATTTATATAGTGTGACAAATTGGGATTTCCTATATGTAATTAGTTAATTTTGAAACAGGGTCTCAGGTGACCTGGGCTGGCCTGGAACATGCTATGTAGCTGACTTTGGTCTTGAACTACCGTACCTGACCTCTGCATTGGTGGGATTACATGCTTGCAACACCACACTGGGTTTATGCAATGCTCGGGATTGAACCCAGGGCATTGTGCATGCTAGGAAAGCACTCAACCAACTTACCTACATCCCCAGCCCCCAAACGGAACATCTCTTCATTGCTGACCCATACTCCAGAGGAATTTTATATTTAACAAACCCACAGCTAGGTTTGAGGTTTGGGAGGTATGGTAGTTTGAATGAGGTAGTTAGCCTGAGATATTTTTAAAATATGTTATTTATTTATTTATAAGCAGAGATAAAAAGTGAGAACTGGGCTGGAGAGATGGCTCAGCGGTTAAGGCACTTGGCTCCAGTGCATGAGGACCCCGGTTCAATTCCCCAGGACCCACATAAGCCAGACCCACAAGGTGGTGGCCCTGGTGCATTCTCTCTCTCTCTCTCTCTCTCTCTCTCTGCTTGAAAATGAATAAATAAAATATTAAAAAAAAGTGAGAACTGCGATACCTGAGATTCTGGCAAGAGAGGAGCCACCACAGTCATACCGTGGAGGATCCATATGGAACCCCACAGAGAATGTCGGGGATGAACAAGGGACCCATAGCCACAGCCATTCAATCAACACAGGATAAGCCAGTGAGACAGAAACCAACGATTTCGACACAAAGACCCCTAATCTCACAACCTTAAAGCAGCCTTAATACTCATCCACCACGACTCAGGGAACTGAGCGGAAGAGGGGCGGAAAGATTGTGAGAGCCGTGGTGGGGAGACGATCCAGAGGCATGGCACCCCTCAGTAACAACACACTTGGGCCAGGAGGACCGGGCTGAGTACTAGGCTATCCAGGGTCCCCTGCCACAAGGACTGATCCAGACGGCCCACGGAGAGGATATCCAGCTGATTGGGGATGGGGAGGGGGACATTGGGGAATTGGGGATAACAACTCATTCTTTGCCCACTGAATAATGTAACTAATTATGGACAATAAATATATATTTAAGACTTAAAAAAAAGTGAGAACTGATACAGAGACAGGTAGAGAAAGAGAATGGGCGTGCCAGGTCCTCCAAATGAACTCCAGATGCATGCATCACTTTATGAATCTGGCTTTGTGTGGGTACTGGGGAATCAAACTAGGGTTGTTAGGCTTTGCTGGCAAGTACCTTAACTGCTGAGCCATCTCTCTAGCCCAAGTATTATTTTAAAATACTTTTATTTAATTATTTGCAAGGAGAGAGAGAGAGAGAGAGAGAGAGAGAGAGAGAGAGAGAGAGAGAGAGAGAGAGAGAGAGAGAATGGGCATGCTAAGGCATCTTGCCACTGCAAATGAAATCCAGGTGCCTGTGACACCTTGTGCATCTCGCCTACATGGGTACTGGGGAATCAAACCCTGGCCACCAGGCTTTGCAAGCAAGTGACTTTAACCACTGAGCCATCTCTCCGGACCTGCCCAAGTATTTTGATTGAGCTTGTGACTTGAGTTTGTTGGTGTCACTGGGGGGTGCATCTTGTAGTCTAGCCTTAGGATGTGTTCAGAGCAGTTTGAGCTCTGGCTGTTCATGTTTGCTGGTTGTTTGGTGATGTCTCTCTGTTATGATCTTTGGACATGAGCCCTTCCAGCAAGATGGAGTTTCCCCTGGATTCTCTAAGCCTGAAATAAACCCTTTCCTCCCATGAGCTGCTTCTGGTCCCATGTTCATCCCAGCAACAAAAAGTAACTGTGGAGCTGGAGAGATTGCTTAGTGGTCAAAGCATTTGCCTTCAAAGCAGAAGGACCTGGGTTCAATTCCCTAGTACCCACAAAAAGCCAGATGTATAAAGTAGCACATGCATCTGGAGTTCGTTTGCAGTGACTGGAGGCTGTCCATTCTCTCTTCCTCTCTCCCTCCCTCCCTCTCTCTCTCTCTCTCTGCCTCTTTCTTCCTCTCACTCTCTCTCAAATAAAGAAATAAATTAACTTTTTTTAAAAAAAGTAACTGTGACAGGAGGGTCGTGGGCATATCCTGAGGATAGGGCTGCCCAAATTTCATCCTGGAAATGGCTGTATTTGGCTAAAGTTTTGATTTGTTTCTGCTCTATTGCAGCATTCTTTTATATCCTCCATGATTTTTCAGTACCATTGCTCATTTCTTTTTCATAATCTGGTTTGTCTTATTTTCATTCTTGTAAACTCACGCAGGGCAGTATGTACACAGTCATCTTACTGCAAATCTCTTCCCACCCTTTGCAGATCAAAAGAACAGTTTCTTCATTTTCCCATGATGCACCTCCTATAAGGTACATATAACCCACAATGCTCCTCATATAAAGGGATGCATAAGAATACCAGGCCTTAATAAAATATATATATTTGAATGGCAATGGGTGTGTATGACAGACAGAATCAGAGTGAAATCTGAAGTATGCATTGGTTGTATCATTCTTTTTTAAAATAAAGTATTGTCTTTAAAAACATTGATTTATTTTTGAGGAGAGGGAGAGAATGGGGGTATCATGGCCTCTTGCCATGGCAAACGAACTCCAGATGCATGCACTGCTTTGTGCATCTGGTTTATGTGGGCACTGGGGAATCGAACCCAGATCATTAGGCTTTGCAGGCAAGCTCCTTAACCACTGAGCCATGTCTCCAGCCCAAGTCTCCTAATTATTAATGGGTCAGCTAAGATATTAAAGAACTCTGGTTTCAGAAGTGAGCACAGGGTTTCTTGGGACTTTTCCTTTCTGGGTTTCCTGATCCACCCACCTCTGGTGTTGTATTGTGTATGACTGGTGGAACACTCATGAAATAACTTACAGGGTTTGTTTGTTTTTTCAAGGTAGGGTCTCGCTCTAGCCCAGGCTGACCTGGAATTCACTCTGTAGTCCCAGGCTGGCCTCTGCCTCCCGAGTGCTGGGTTTAAAGGCTTGTGTCACCACATGGCTTCAATTTAGATTTTATTCCAGCTGTCAACTTCAGTGCAAGTTTTAATAAAAATAAACACTATACACTTTGCTTTACTCTTGAATTTCTCATGAAGCATTTGGAGAGAGGAAATACTTGTATGTGTAAGTAGACAACAACATAAGATTTAAGTGACCTTTGGGAAATAATAACAGAAATATCATAACGATCATAACACACTAGAAAATTATAGGTGCATTGTTTAAGAACATGTTGGTGCTCTTTTGAAAAACTGCTAAGAACTGCATACTGTCTCTAAAGAAATACACGTATACCAAAACTTGCTCGCTGTTTCCTATGGTTTACACACTTAGGGAGGGTCATCCAAGGAAAACATGGACCTCAGAGGAAGAAACCTTGTGACAGCTGGGTGTGGTGATTCACGCCTTTAATCCCAGCACTCAGGAGGCATCGCTGTGAGTTCAAGGCCAAGATGTAAACTTTAACTCACATTTGGTCTAAAACAGAGGTCAACAGATGTGTGTGTGTGTGTGTAAAAGGTCAGAAAGAGTAAATATTTTAAGCTTTGCAAGTCACTTATGTTCTTAGTGGCATATATTTTATTTAATATTTTATTTATTCATTTTCAAGCAGAGAGAGAGAGAGAGAGAGAGAGAGAGAGAGAGAGAGAGAGAGAGAGAGAGAGAACACACCAGGGCCACCACCTTGTGGGGTCTGGCTTATGTGGGTCCTGGGGAATTGAACCCAGGGTCTTAGGCACTTGAGGCGAGTGCCTTAACTGGTGAGCCATCTCTCCAGCCCAATTATTTAATATTTTTAATAACTGTTGAGAAATGTAAAACCTATTGTCAGTTCACAGGTCATGCTGAAAGAGGGTAGAGGTTTGGCCCACAGCCATACATGGAGAGAGTGAAAATGTCCTATTACAACCCTTACCATGGAGGTTTCAAACGTGAACTGCAATTTTTAAAATACGTATTATTTTCTTTTAATTGATTTATTTGCAAGAAGATAGACACTGAGGGAAGAGACGCAGAGAGTGAGACACACGAGAGAGAGAGAGAGAGAGAGAGAGAGAGAGAGAGAGAGAGAGAGAGAGAGAGAGAGAGAGAGAGAGAGAGATTGAGAATGGACACACCAGGGCCTCCAGCCACTGCAAAGTAATGCCAGACACATTCGCCACTTTGTGCATCTGGCTTTATGTGGGTGCTGGGGAATTGAACCCAGGATGTTGGGCTTTGCAAGAGAGCACTTTAACCCTACTATTAATGTTAGGATGGAGTTTAGGTAGTGTTTATGTAAGTATGGAGGTTAGTGTTTTTTTGTGTAAAGGATGGGGGATGCTTCTGGATTGGAAGGATTTGTATTTTGAACAGGCTGTATACTAACAAAAACAATCTACACATTTCATACAATTCTGATGAAAATTCCCAAGGTGTTCTTCACAGAACTAGAAAAAATAATCAATCCCAGAGAGAGAGAGAGAGAGAGAGAGAGAGAGAGAGAGAGAGAGAGAGAGAGAGAGAGAGAGAGAACACCCTGAAGTTCTGTCTGGGTGAGCCTGTGCCTCAGAAGTGGGACCCTCTGAGTCACCCTAATTTCTCCACCATAGTCAATCAGATGGTTAGAGGGGACTGTCACCCCTTCCTCAACGCATCTTTCATTTGGAAATCGAAATAAGACTAGAGTTGGGATTTGTCTCCCCCTCCCAAGTTAAGCTCTCCCCCAACTCTCACAGTTTAGACTCGTGAAACAGTCTGTCCTAGGCAGGCTCTGGTCGTAAAACACAAGCCGCTCTGGAATATTTCAAAATGCTGACATTCCATTCCTTCTGCTCAAAGCATGAAGAGCTTCCCTCTGATCTTCCCTGTGTATCTAAGTGTCTAGGTCTATATTTTCTTTATTAATTCAGGTGTATAGAAAAAAATGCACCCATCTTATTGAGCAACTCTAACTGGTCGGGAAGAAGACGGAGTGTCAAACAGATGTGTAGAACGAAGTGGAGAAGGAACTCGTTTATTTTTAACGAGGGACATACCTTTGGGATAATATGAACCCATTCATTAACTTTGAATCTATCCCCACTTTACAGTTCCTCAGCTCTGTTCACTGGCCAGGAAGCTTCTAGCACATGAAATTTGAGGGACATCTTTAAACCACGCTATTGCGCGATCCTGCTTAAAATTCATCCCAGTGTGGAGGACCACAATTCTCCTTTGAGATTTATTAAAAGGATCTTTTATTTATTTATTTATTTATTTAATTTGTGTGTGTGTGTGTGTGTGTGTGTGTGTGTGTGTGTGTGTGTGTGTGTGTGAGAGAGAGAGAGAGAGAGAGAGAGAGAGAGAGAGAGAGAGAATGGGCATGCCAGGGCCTCTAGCTGCTGCAAACAACTCCAGATGCATGCACCACTTTGTGCATCTGGCTTTACGTGGGCACTGGGGACTCAAACTCCGGTCCTTAGGCTTTGCAAGCAAGCACTTTAGCTGCTGAGTCATCTCTCCAGCCCTCCCTTGAGATTTTTTTAAAAAATATTTCAGCTTATCTACACAGTCCACTCATCCATCAATCACACAGAGGGTTTTTTGCTTGTGGGTTTCTGGTCTGGTCAGTTTTCTCTCTTTCCTTGAAATTTGGGGACATTGGCTGTATTGTGGTTTTACCTCTCTGATGGACATAAGACACACGTTGTTGGTTTTTTGGCTTGTTAGCATTTCACTTCCCTTGACCAGCTTCTCCAGTTCTGTCCAGGTCAGGCTGTAGGCCTGTTACTCTTGGGGACTTATCTCAGGAGAGAGCCACCAAAGCCAGCCAGTGGGAATGGAAGTGGGGGAGTTTATTAACCCAGGGTCTGGAGGGAGATCTCTCTCAAAATTCTCTGGCCCAGAGCTGAGCTTGTATTTTGGTTTTACAGGTTTAGGAATGTGGTGTGGTTAGCAAGCAAAGCTGTGGATTCCAGAAGCATACGTGGCATTTAGCAGCTGTGATCAGCACAGAGAAATGGGCACAGGGGCAAAACTCAAAACTGAGGATCTGACACTTGTGCAGTTTCAACAAGTCTCCAAACAACATACATAAGTCAAATGACTTTTCCGACCACAAGCCATTCCCAGCACATGCACGTCCATCATTCCTGCACTTTTCCCTGTCGTCACCCAGGGCGACCCTCTGACCTGGTATAAACTTCCCTCTCTGCCTGTCTTCAAGGACTCCTTTCTGCAGGGTTTTCTCAGATGCTCCTCAGCCTCCCTGCAGTGAACTCTTTCAGCAGCCTGACTGGTTTCAGCTTTCTGCCCTCCCTCTCACGACTGTCAGGGATTAACCCTTTCTCGGCCACAAAAGCACCTCTGGAAACTTACTCATCATTTTGGTCTGATACTTGTGAAGTGAATAGTAGATGATTGTGAATATGACTGCCTTCCTAGACATTGCTATGTTTTATTGTAGATGGCTGAAGGAACAAAAAAATGTTCATTTTAACCTAGAAACATATACACTTTCTGCTATGTAAAACTGTAGAATGGTGCCTCGAAGACCCTTAAAATAATGCTTGTTGATTTTAAAACCCCTTTTCTGAGTCATGGTCAGTTTAAATAATAAGGCACCAGAAGAAAACATATGTAGACATATCTTCTTCTCACTATATAAGATCGTGGGGCACTCACAGTATTTGTGTCTCACGTTAAACTAGTCAATACTTCTGAACTTTCACAGCTCCTAGGGGTAATCGACTGCTCTCCAATTGGACATGAGGCCCACCCTCTCAGTGGGAGACAGATCATAAATGATACTGGGAACCAAGTTAGTGCTCCACAGACAGGAAACTCACAGATCCCAGAGAGAAACTCCCATTGTTCTCTGGACAAGTTGAGTGGGTACCCTCACCAAAATGTCTCTCAAAATTATATGCATAGCCCCTCCCCCTTAATCAGAGCTGCTCTCACCCTTGGTTGGAGAATCTGGTTTATGTATGGCAGAGGATACTAGAGAGATCCAAGACCCACCAATTCCACAAGATAAGACAGCTGAATTCTCACCAAGAGACGTGCCACCTCTTCCACATTTATAGGAGTCCAGGAAAAACCACAAAGCAAGCAGCAACAATCCGACTGCTTCCAATGCCAGCCTGACAACCGCCTCCAGGGAAATAGCAACAAGCACAGTGATGAACTGAAACACATCGAAACAGAAATACAGAGACTGCAGAGAACTCAACATTAAAAACAAACTAACACACCCAAGGCTCAGGGATTGCTGCTGGGGGGGGGGCAGGAAGGTTTGTAAGAGTCACAGGGTGGGTAGAAATATCTGGAGGTACAGCATCCCCAGAAACTAACAGAGGCCCTAACCACCCCTCAGCGAACACTAAGGATCCCACTGAGAAGGACCCTCAGGGAAATGGGCACCAGGGGCAAGGGGGTATAAGACTAAAAGCTATGTTAAATATATATATATATATATATATATATATATATATATTTAACATATATATATAGTTATAAGACTATATATATATATATATAGTCTTATACCCCCTTGCTCCTGGTCCCCATTACACATATATATATATATATATATATATATATATATATATATATATATATATGTTGAAAAAATAAAATCTAATAAAGATGTGTGACAGTTAATTCCTTCAGGCAAGTTTCATAGTCCCCCCTCCCCTTGAGTGGGAGGTGTTTCTAGCTAGAGCTCAAACCTAGGTGCTAAAACTGATTGGTCAGGTATGGGCCAACCAGCTGTCTCTCTGACTTATCTGGCCCAGGTCTTAAAAGTCACTGAAACAAAGTCCAGCTCTCTTCTCTCACACACATGACCTAGAAGGACCTCTGACTCTCCAGGGACCAGGTAAGGTCTCCTAAGCCCCCCACCACAGCCTAATGGCTGTGGTGAGGGGCTGGATTTCTTTCCCACACGAACCTTTCCTTCTCATGATCGTTTCTTTTCCTGCTTGCTTAGCTGAACAGCATAGATTTTGTTAAAACCTCTCCCACATGCTCTATCCACACTGGTGGCTGGAGATCTCTGTAACTTCCCATTTTCTTTTAAATAAAGACTTCCACTATATCTTATCATTTGGTGGTCTATAACTTTAATTCTTTAACTTTATAGACAAGAATTTGGGTACTCCTTAAATTCTAAGCTACATTGGAAGTAGCTGGGTATTAACTAAGTTCTAATCCCCAGCTTTGCAGTTACAGATGTATTTGGGTTTTAGCTCACACTTTCTTTTTTACACAAACCTTTTCATCAATAGATTGGCATAAATCTTTAGGAAAGAAAAATGACTTTAGGAAGACCCAAAATTTGCCTTCCATGAGAGACTTTCCTTTAAGAACACAATGCCAACCTTGGAGGCTTTGAGTGAAGAGAGCTGATACAATTAAAACATTCTTACCTTGACTCGTACTTGGCAAACTAATGGGTAAATGCTTTGGATATTTAATTTAATTCCATTCTGTCACTATTTTCAAATTTCCTCATATGTGATATTGTGCAAGGTATTTGGAAAACCTAGTCAGCCACACGCCGCTGGGATGAATCTTCAAACCAGGCACAATTTGGGGGAGGAAAGTATTTATTGAAACTACAGATTGAGGGGAAGTTCTGTAACAGTGAAAGAGGCTGGCTGTCTTTCACAGGCCTGAGCAGAGAGAGAAACCCATCACCTACACCATACACACACTAGTAAACAGGCAGGAGGGCCAAAGAGAATTTCTTCTCCTTTATATAGCCTTAGGGTAGGGTCTTGCAACCCTTCCCAAAACTTAATGACTTCCTTAGTCTCTGGAATTTCCTTCCTGCACTGCCCACACAGGAAAGGATGTTTACTTCCAGCTTCTTTGAGCTTCTTTACATCCTGCCCCCTACTGAGAGGCTATCTTCCTCTCACATCCTCAGAGACCCACCCAAGAGTTACTAAAAAGGTCAAGTTGACAACAAAACCTAACCATCACACCAGCTAAATACATTTAGATTCTGCACATGAGGAAAAAAAAAACATGCAGCATTTATCTTTTGAGTCTGGCTTGTTTTTACTAAACAAAATGATTCAGTCCCATCCATTTATCTGTAATAAATATGATTTCGTCTTATCTTTATAGTTGCATTAAACTCCATTGTATAGTACCATGTTTTCTTCATCTATTCATTTGTTGATGGATATTTAGGGTAGACATAGACATATAGAACAGATGCAGATAGATAGATGCATGTATATATGTATATATAAATACATATATTTGTATAAACAAATGTAGCCAGTATGGAAATAAATGTGGAAGTTTCTCAAAAATAATAAACTAGAACTACCACATAACCTAGTTATGCCACTCTGGGGCATGTACCCAAGGGACTATAGATCCTAAAACAGAGACATTCGTGTTTATTGTAGCTTCCTTCACAATATCAAGGAAATGGACCCAGCCCACAGGTCTAGCAACAGACGAATGGACATTGGCAAGGCAATATGCATGTATTATGGACATTTATCAATCTGTGAAGAAAAAAATGATGGAATTCACAAGAAAAGAGTAGAACTGGAAAATATTCTACTAGGTGAGACAACTCAGGCTCAGAAAGGTAAATACAGCCTGTCTTTCAGATGTGGATCCTAGAGCCTAAATGAAGTAAATGGGGGTAGAAGCCAGGAAACCAATAAATGAGTCATAAGATAGAAAAAAAAAAGCAGGAGTCTTTCAAAGGGGCGAGGCAAAGAGGGTCATGGACCACATGAGCTATGAGAGGGGAAGGGGTGGGGTGGAAGAGGTGGTGAGGAAAGGGAGACATGGGGAGATGAGGGAATAGTAGGGGTGGGAGATGCATCTGAATTGAACTTATTACTATTGTTGTTGTCACTATTTTCCTAATGCTATATTTACGTGGCTTTTATATTGTGTTAAGTATAAGAAAGAGAAAAAAAAGAAAGGAAGGAAAAAGGAAAGAAGGAAGGGAGGAAGCAGGAGGGAAGAAGGGACGAAAGAAGGGAGAAAGGAAAGAAAGAAAAGACAGGAGGACAGAAGGAAGAAAGGAAGGGAGGAAGGAAGAAGGAAAAGAAGGAAGACGGAAGGAAGAAAAAGAAGGAAGGGAGGAAGGGAAGAAGCGAGGGAGGGAGGAAGAGAGGGAGGAAGGGAGTAAGGAAGGAATGGAGAAAGGGAGGGAAGAAGGGAAGGAAGGAGGGAGGAAGGAAGGAAGGGAGGGAGGAAGGGGAAAAGGAAGGAAGGAAGGTGTTGCGGTCAACTTCCTAGTTGCTGTGTAGAAAGAACCCAAGCAAAAGCTGCTTGTGGAGGAATCAGTTTATTTGGCTTATGGACTGGAGGGGAGACTCCATCCTCGCAGGGAAAACGATGGCATGTGCAGAGGGGTGGACATCACCTCTGTCACAGCATTGCAAACAGCGGCAGGAAGGTGTGCCAAACACTGGCAGGGGGAAGCTGGCTTATAACCCCCATAAACCCGCCCCAACAACACAGCTCTAGTGAGGTTGTAATTCCTGAACTGCCAACAGTTGAGGATCGATCATTGAGAACACATTCATTTGTTTGTGGGGGACACCTGGATCCAACCATGACAGAAGGAAAAGAGGGAGGGAGGAAGGCATGCACAGATCAAGGCTTGGGCACACAGGACTGCCTGAGATGAAGTTGCCCATGGTTCTGGCTTGCAGTTTTCAGCCCCACTCCTGAAAATCAGAGGGCAGGTACTAATAGGCTAGTAGGATTCCTGGGACCTCAAAAGCACCTGACCAGAAGCAGGTTATGGGGTGGGGGAAGTGTTTACTTCAGCCTCACAGTCTAGAGTGGAGAGTTCTTCATGGCTGGGAAACCATGACAGAAGCCAGATGTGGTTATATCTCTGGGTGAAAAGTCCCAGAACTGGCAAGCTGGGTTAATAAGTCTCAAGGGCTACCTCAGTGACACACCTCCTCCAGCAAGGCTCCACCTCCCAAATTTTGGGGCATTGAGCAGAAGCCTTAATCACAAAACATGTAGCTGTGGGGGACAATTCATATTTAAATTAACATCCATCTATCTCTCTCTATCTATCTATCTATCTAACATCTATTTATCTATCATCTATGTATCTATGTATCTATCATCTATCATCTGTCTATCATCTATCTATATCTATCATCTATCTATCTATCTATCTATCTATCTATCTATCTATCTATCTATCTATCTATCTATCTATCTGTCTATCTGTCTATCTGTCTATCATCTATCATCTATCATCAATCAATCAATCAATCAATCAATCAATCAATCAATCTACCTACCTACCTACATTTTAAGGCACTGATTACCTCCGAAGGAAAACAGAACTGTGGAGTAGTGGAGCACAAGTCTTTTATAAAAATGCAATGTTGGGGGGCTGGAGAGATTGATGATCTGGATTCTATTCCCCTGCACACACGTAAAGCCAGATGCACAAGGTGGTGCATGCATCTGGAGTTCTGTTTGCAGTGTCTAGAGGCCCTGGGGCACCCATTTTCTCTTTATTTTTCTCTCTCCCTCTCTCCTCTCTTTCTCTGCAAACAAATAATAATAAAATACATTTTTAAAGAAACAATGTATAAGAGGGCAAAGACACCATGGACTTGTTGACTGCTGGGAACTTCTTGAGGGGTGCACATATTAAGCCCTGACTGAATCCATTTGTCAGCTGAATGTAAACACAGGACAAGAGAGTGAGGAACATCTTTATGAATGGTAAAGCACTCAGTGTAGGTGCTAATTTCTGCAGAGCGAGTGTCAATGCTAAGAAAGAAAGCCTGGGGCCTGGCTTGGAAAATATGGCTGGCTTTGGGGGGGCTGAAGCAGCTTTAAAGGGGATCATGAGACGTCCACCTTGGAATGAGGACTTTCCATTTTCAGGCTTGCGTAAATAGGCTGGTCAATAAAAGCAGAGGATTTCAGTTCAATTTCACCAGGAAACTGAGAGATAAAGAGACCTCTTCAAATTCCTAGGATTTGGGGGATGACAAGACCAGTGGAAACTGATGCAGATGCACCTTTAAAAATGACCCCAGGAATCCAGCTGATTATATGAGTAACCAGGTGAAAGGGATCCAATTAGCTGAAGTGATAGCCTCAATTCTGCACTGAAGCTGAGGAGAGCTGATTTTCCTTTCTACAAAGCGTGTCACCAGCCTCAGGGCTAATCATGTGGCTGGTTCCTTTCAAGAGTCCCTCCATTAACCCTAATAGAGGAAGTCCATCGCTGTAGGACGTCTGGGACATTACCCAGAGAGATCTCCTGACCCCTCTAGACCCTCTGGGGGTACATATGTGATTTCATGAATGGTAAAATCCAAACTTCATCTGCCTGCCATCTACATGAGAGACTACAGAATTTCCTCCTGGAGCTCTCACCTTGCAGGAAGGATGATTCATGTCCTGAGAAAATAAAACTCAGAATTGAAGTAGCTCAAACCCACATCACTCTCTATATAAAATGAAGAAATACCAAGACTTATTCAGAAGAGAACATGTATCTAAGGGCTGGAGAGATAGTTCAGTGGTTAAGGCACTTGCCTGGGAAGCCTAACAAGCTGAGTTCGAATCCCCAGTATCCATGTAAAGTCAGGTGCACAAAGTGGACCATACATCTGGAGTTCATTTGCAGTGGTTACTCTTCTCTCTCTCTCTCTCTCTCTCTCTCTCTCTCTCTCTCTC
>PVHP010013775.1:0-40772 GCA_004024765.1 Zapus hudsonius
CAACACTCATGCCACCTTACATCTTTCAAGCTCTTTCACCTTCATCACTTAAACCCACTCCTCCTCAACATTCCCTATTTTACAGTCATTCAATGTCTTTCTGTGGTTTCTTCATCAATAGGGCCTTACCTTATGCCTGGGGCAGGTATTCAAGAGCTTTGACAGAAGTCTGTCACATTCTGGGGACCTCATGGGTCTCTTTGATCAACAGCTCAGTGTGGGAAGGAACCAACAACTGGGACAGGGAGATGAAGGCCTGAGCAATTATTCTTGAGGTTAGCCTTCCTCCCATTCTGTTGATGGCCCCTCACACCAGGTGGTGCCCTCAGCTTCCTCGGGAGCTTACTATATAGAAGCTAAGGTTTTATTGTGTCAATACCTTATTAGTTTAGTTTACTGTATGGGTCCCCCCACTCTCATCCCTGCTGCCAAATTTTTTCCATTCCCTTTTATAGTCTCTCTGTTTCCTGATAGATTTTCTTAATGTTCTGGTTTAACATGGTTAGGAATAACATATGAGGAAGAATATGCAGCACATGGCTCTCTGCTCTTGTGTGTGGATGCTAGGAATGATCTGCTCCAAGTCCATCCATTTTTCTTTAAATTTTAAAAAGTCATTTTTCCTGTCAGCTATGTAGAATTCCATAGTGTGTATGTACCACAACTTTGATATCCATTCATCCAGTGCTGGGCATTTGGGTTGATTGCAGTTCTTTACTATTAACAATTGAGCAGCTATAAACATGGTTGAACAAATGTCCTTGTGCTTCAGCAAGGAATCTTGGGGGTAGATGCCCAGTAGAGGGAAAGATAGGTCCACTGGTAGCTCTATATCCATCCTGTTCAGGAGTATCCACACAGCTTTCCATAGTGGTTGCATAAGTTTGCATTCCCACCAGCAGTGAATGAGGGGCCCTTTTTCCCCACATCCTCACCAGAATCTACTGTTGGTAGATTTTTTAATGATTGCCATTCTGACTGGAGTAAGGTGGAATCTCATTGTTGTTTTGATTTGCATTTCTCTGATTAATGACATTGAACATTTTCTCAAATGGGAGTTGGCATTTTTATTTCTTCCTCTGTGAATTCCCTGTTGAGGTCAGTTCCCCATTTTGTGAGAGGGCTATTTGATACTTTTTAATTTAATTTCTTGAGTTCTTTGTATGGTCTAGATAGTAGACCTCTATCTGTATTGTAGCTGGAAAAGATTAACTCCCAGTTTGATGGTGGTCTATTGGCTTTGAGTATGGTATGCTTATATGTACAGGAGCTTTTTTATCTTGATAAGATCCCATTGATTAAGTGCTTGTTGTACTTCCTAGGCTATTGGAGGATTGTTCAGGAAGATTTTCCCTATTCCTATATTGTAGAGAGTTCTCGCATTTTTTTCTTCCAGGGTTTTCAGAGTTTCAGGTCTTACATTGAGGTCTTTGAACCAGTTATAGTTGATTTTTGTGCATGGAGAAGAGGGTCTACTTTTGTTTTCTTGCAAGTATTTATCTAATTTGTCCAGCACCATTTGCTATAGATGTTATCTTTATGCCAGTTAACATTATTGGCATGTTTGTTGAATATCAAGTAACTATAGTTGCTCAAGCTTAGGGCAGGGTCTTCAATTCTGTTTCATTCACTGTCTATTTTTGTGCCAGTACCATGCTGTTTTTGTTACAATGGCTTTGTAGTATATCTTTAGGTTGGGTATGGTGATACTGCCAGACGAGCTTCTTTTACTAAGGTTGGCTTTGGATATCTGAGGCCTTTTGCCATTCCAAATAAATTTGGAGATTATTATTTTTATGTCTACAAAAAAAGAAGCTGGGGTATTTTCATTGGCATTGCATTCAATCTGTATATATCTTTTGGAAGTATCACCATTTTCACAATATTAATTCTACCTATCAAGAATCATGGGAGATCTTTCCATCTTTTCACTTCATCCTCAAATTCCTTCTTGAGAGTTTTTAAGTTTTAATTATACAAGTCTTTCACCTACTTGGTTAGTGTTATTCCAAGGTATTTGATTATATTTGTGGCTATTGAAAATGGGATTGTTTCGCAGATTGCTCTTTCTGTATTCATGCCATTTACATACAGGAAGGCTACTGATTTTTGTGAGTTAATTTTTTATTCTACCACTTTGCCGAAGGAATTTATCACCTTCAGGAGTTTATTGATACTATTCGTTGGGATGTTTTGTATAGGATCATATCATCTGCAAAAAGGGATAGTTTCACTTCTTCCTTTCCAATTTGTATCCCTTTTATGTCTTTCTCCTGTCTTATTGCATTGGCTAGAACTTCTAGGACTATGTTGAAGAGCAGTGGTGAGAGTGGGCACCCCTGTCTTGTTCTTGAATTTAGTGGAAACTTCTTGAGTCTTTCCCATTGAGTATTATTTGGGCTTTCGGAGTTTTGTATATGGTCTTGATTGCGTAGAGGTATAGGCCCTTTATTCAAAATCTTTCAAGTGTTTTAATCATGAAGTGGTATTGGATTTTCTCAAAGGCACCAATTGAGATGACCATGTGGTTTTTGTGGCTAAATTTATTAATATGGTGAATTATGTTGATTGACTTCCATATGTTGAACCAGCCCTGCATCAATGGGATGAAGTCTACCTGGTTGAGGTGAATGATATTTTAATATGTTTTTAAATTCAGATTGCACGGATTTCATTCAGAATTTTTGCACCTAAGTTCATCAGGGATATAGGACTATAGTTTTCCTTTCTGGATATATCTTTGTACTGTTTTGGTATTAAAGTGATACAAGCATCATAGAAGGAGTTTGGAAGTATTCCTTGTTCTCAGATTACTCTAAAAAGCTTCAGAAAGAGGGGGTTGAGTTCTGTGATGAAGGTAGAATTCAGCTGAGAATCTATCAGAACCTGGACTTTTCCTTCTGGGAAGGTTTTTGATTACATTTTTTATTTCAATCAATGTAATAGGTTTATTTATGAGATTTATCTGCTCTTGGTCTAGTTTTGGTAGGTGGTAGATATCCAAGAATTTGTTCATTTCTTTGAGATTCTCCAATTTTCTGGAATAGAGGTTTTGGAAGTATGTCCTGATGATTCTTCCAATTATATTGGTGTCCGTTGTGATCTCTTCCTTTGCATTTCTGATTTTCTTGACTTGGGATTTCTCTTTTTTTTCCATTTGGTTAGATTGGACAGGAGTTTGTCAATCTTGTTTATTTTTTTTTCAAAGAACCAGCTCTCTTTGTTTCATCAGTTTTTAAATCATTTTCTTAGTTTTTAATTCATGGATCTCTGCTCTGATCTTAATTATTTCTTTTTGTCTTGAGCTCTTAGGGTTGGATTGTTCTAATTTTTCCATTGCCTTTAGCTGGTTAGTTATGATATTAATTTGGGATCTCTCCGTCTTTGTTATGAAGGCATTCAGTGCTGTAAATTTTCCCCTTAGGACTGCCTTTATGGTGTCCCATAAGTTCTGGTATGATGTATTTTCATTATCATTTAGTTCAAGAAAATTTTCAATTTCCAATTTAGTTTCTTGAATGACTCATTCATTAGTTAATAGTGTACTATTCAATCTCCAATACTTGGTGTTATTTCTATTTATTCTCTCATTGTTTATTTCCAGCTTCAGTGCATTGTGGTCCGATATGATGCAGGGTGCTACCTCAATCATTTTGAATGTGTTGAGGCATGTTTTATGTCCTAATATATGGTCTAGTTTGTAGAAGGTTCCATGAGCTGATGAGAAGAATGTATATTCTGTAGAGTTGAGATGGAATGTTCTGTATACATCTCTTAGGTCCAGTTGATCTATGGTATTAGTGAGTTCTATTATTTCCCTGTTGACCTTCTCTTTGGATGATCTGTCTAAAGATGATAGTGATGTAGTAATTCTCCAAGTATGATAGACTTGGAGTTTATTTTTGTTTGGTTTTCCATTAGTTTTTGCTTTATGAACTGTGGTGTAAATGTATTTGGTGCATCTATATTTATGATGGTTATATTCTATTGTTGGATTGTTCCCATGATGAGTAAGACATGTCTTTGATTGTCCTTTTGAATTGATTTTGGTTTGATGTCTATTTTGTCATATATCAGTGTAGCAACCCCTGCTTGTTTTTTGTTTCCATTAGTTTGGAAGATCATTTTCCATCCTTTAATCTCAAGGAAGTTCCTGTCTTTAGAGGTGAAGTGGGGTTCTTGGAGGCAGCAGAGAGGAGCATCCATTTTTCTGATCCATCATGCTAGCCTGTGCCTTTTATGGGAGAGTTAAGACCATTATTATTCAAAGTTATAACTGTGAGGCTTGAGTCAATCCCTGCCATAGTGTAGGGTTTATGGAATTTGATGCCACTCTTGTTATTTTCCCTCCTATGGGCTTGATTATTGTGACCAACTTCTGGATGGCTCTGGAGATTGGTTACTTGCCTCTTGTGGGCAGAATATTTCATGGGGAATTTTCTGTATGTTTGGTTTAGTGTTCATATAATTGTAGAGCTGGCTTTTATCTTGAAATATTTTCCTTTCTCCATTTATTATAAGGGATACTTTAACAGGTTACAATAGTTTGTGTTGAAAGCCAAAGTGATTTATGCTTTGAAGTATGCCATTCCAAGAACTTCTTGATTTCATGGTTTCCGTGGAGGAGTCTGGTGTAACTCTGATGTGTATGCCTTAATATGTGATTTGTTATTTTGCTCTTGGTGCTTTTAGAACCCTCTCATTGCTTTCAATCTTTAGGGTTTAAACTCAAATGTGTCTTGGGTGTTTCTTCTGTGGTCCTGCCTGTTTGGTGTTCTGTGTGTTTCTTGTATCCAGATGGGATTCTCTTTTGCTAGAATGGTGAAATTTTCCTCAATAATTTTGTTGAATATGTTCTCTATGCCTTTGGCCAGCATTTCTTCCCCCTCTGGTATCCCCATGATCCAGAGGTTTGGTCGTTTAGGGGTGTCCTAGAGTTCCCTCATATTTTGTTAGCATGCTTTTTTGAATTTATCTGAGTTTTTGTTATCCTGATCTCTTTATTCACTTTGTCTTCCATGTCTGAGATTATGTCTTCCAGGTTATTAACTCTGGTAGTGAGGAAATCTAGGGATGCTTTAAATATCTCCATTTGATTTGGGTTTTCTAATTGAGATTTTTGCATGGCCTCCATCTCTTTGTTGAGTTGTATTTTCATTTCAAAGGTTGTCTTACTTAATGCTTCCTGGTACTCATTTTGTATTTGATTATGTCTTTGTTTCATTTAGCCAGCTGATTCTTGAACTCCTCTGATTGCTGGTTTGCCTTCAGCTCATTTACTATTCTAGCAAAGTCTATCTGCTTTTTCCTCCATTGTATTGAGCCTGGTGGCAAAGCTCATGAGCTGATTCTGCACATTTCCACTTAAATTATCAATTTTTGCTTCCATTTCCATTAATAATCTGGATATAAACTCCATGCATAGATGTCCTGAACATGTTGTCATCTCCTCCTGGGATTGCATCTGTACTCTTTCTTTGATATATTTGGTATGGACTTCCAAAGTGGGGCTAGGCAAACTTTGTGTGGGGCACTATGCCTGTGTATTCTTCTTGCATTGTGATCTGCCCATGTTCAGATGAGAGATTGCTTTTCCATGATCCCTCAGAAGTGGTGGTGACCTCGAATGAGATTGCTTCAAGGATTGGTGAGGTTTTGGCACACACTTGGTTCCTCTGGTGTCAGGCAGGGTGGGGGATTGTTCATAACTTCAGCAGCAATAGCAGGTTAGGGGTTGGATCTTGTTTGAAAACTAGGGTCCATGGGTGGGGTCTTGGTGCACATACATGGGCTGATGGGGAGCCAGGGCACAGCTCCCTTACCTGGCCTTTCCTAGGTAGGGGGTCTGAGTGTGCAAGGGTGTGTGGGAGGTCAGGGTGCAGGTCCCCAAACTGGCCTCACCTAGGGTCAAGGGTTTAACAAGCAGAGCTGCTAGTGCACAGGCGGGTCTGGAGCATATCAGCGGGTTTGCTTACCAGGCCTGGAACCCTGAGTCAGTGGGCAGAGTGGTGGGGCACATGGGCTGGTGGGGAGTCAAGGCACAGCTCTGTACACTATTTTATGTTTTCAGTTTCATTCATTTCTCAGAACTTGTGATTTTATTTTTTTAATTTCATTAATGATTCAATCATTATTCAATGTTCCATTGTTTAATCTACAGGAGTATGTGCATTTTCTGTAGCTTTTCTTACTGTTGATTTCTAGTTTGGTTGCATTATGTTCTGATAAAATACAAGGAGATATTTCAATTTTCCTAATTTTTTTGTGAGCCTTGCTTTGTGTTCTCACATGTGATATACTTTGAAGAAAGTTTTATGTGCTGCTGAGAAGAATGTGTATTTTGCAGTGTTTAGATGGAATGTTCTGTCACTGTCTGTTAGGTCCATTTGATCTATAGTTTTATTTAATTCCAATGTTTCTTTATTTTTTGTCTGAGGTGTCAATGGGTGAAAGTAGGCTATTGAAGTCACCCACTATTACTGTGTTGCAAGTTATCTCTAATTCATTATCTAGTAAATTTTGTTTTGAAGAATAAGGTACATATTTATATGTTCATAATTGCAATGTTTACTTAAAGGATTGCTCCTTTACCAATCTAAAGTGATATTCTTTATCTCTTCTGAATATTTTTTGTTTGAAATCTATTTTTACAGAAGTTAAGATAGCAATGCTTGTCTGTTTCCTGGTTCTAACTGCTTAAAATTTCATTCTATATTCTTTCACTCTAAGGCAGTCCTATGTCATTAATGGTGAGATGAGTTTCTTGAAGACAAAAAGATACATCCAGTTTTCTAATCCAATCTGTTAATATGTATATTTTTATTGGAGGATTGAGACCATTAATAACCAAAGTTAGTATTGAAAATTGAGTTGATCCCTATTGTGATTTTTTTGGTGCTTGACGTTTTCTTATTTTTTTAGCTTAACAACTATTCTAGCATTTTTTATTATTATTCCTTTCTGTAACTTCTTGAATGTGTTATCCTTTTCTCTGATGCCAAGTCTTCCATCCAGTTTTCTCTATAGACCTTCCTTAATGCTCACAAATTCCTTTAGTCTGCTTTATTATGAAAATTTTTTCCTTCTTTTATGAAAGATAATTTGCTGAGTATAGTTTGGTTGGCAGCTGTGGTCTTTTTATTTTTTTTTATTTGAAACACATGATTCCAAGCCCTTCTTGAATTTAGACTTTCCATTGAAAAATCAGCTATTATTGATCTCATGGGCCTATATTTATATATGACTTGGGGTTTTCACTATCTTTGTCTTGTGTATTTAGCATTCTGACTATAATATGACATGGAGAGTCTCTTTCCTGGTACTATTTGTATTCTGTGTGCTTCTTATACCTGAATGTGCATCTCTATCCCTAGTTTTAGGGAATTTCTTCTGTAATCTTATTAAAAATATTTTCTTAGAAGAGATACTAGCTGGAAAAAGGATGAGATTCAGTGAAGGGTGGATTTAACAAGAGCAAAAGGGAGGATGGGGGAAGGTATTATGATCATGATATTTTGTCTATATTTATGGAAGTGTTAATAAAATAGTTTAAAAATTAATTTCTATATGGCCTGATTTTTTTTCTTCTATACACATTATTCAAGCAAACACTTGGTCTTTTTGTTGCTTCCCAAATATCTTGCATGTTCTATTCATGTTTTTAAAATATTTTTATTTATTTATTTGCAGAAAGAGAGGGGGGATGGAATAGGTGTGCCAAGGCCTATAGCCACTGCAAACTGCAAACAAACTCCAGATGCATGTGCTAATTTGTGCATCTGGCTTTTCATTAGCACTGGGTAATCAAACTCAAGTCATTAGTTTTTGCAGACAAGTGCCTTAACTCTTGATCCATCTCTCCTGTCCTATTCATGTTTTTTTTAAAAACTTCTCATTAGATTTGATTAATTGATCCAGTTCCTCTACCTTGAGTTCAAGGTCTAATATTTTATCTTCTATGTTGTCCATGCATAGCTTTTCATTTGCTTTTTATTTGACTTACTCTATTTCTCATTTCCAGTTTCATTTCAGCTTTACTTCAGGGTTTCTATCTCTCTATTTCCATTTTCTTATCCTGGTTTGACTTCCTTGTTTTATCTAGCTGGTTGTGTTCTCTTGGAATTTATTTCTTTATTTATGTCCTCTTTGAATTTATTCAGGATTTCATGTGTGCTTTTATTCATTTCTTCTTTGGGTTATTTGTCCACATTTATAATCATTCTTTTGTACTCTTTGTCTGAAGTTTCCTTTAAGTAGCTTTTATGTGGGTCCTCTACCATGGGAATGATAGTTCGTAGGGAAGACATTTTGACTTGGTATTTCATGTTACCCATTTTGGATTGAGACCTTCTCATGTACAGATAAGTGTGTTGGTCAGGTTGATGTGGAACATCTGTGTTAAGTGATTATTTACAATGGAGCTTTGTATTTTTCTGTGTTTAATCTTCTTTGTTCCACTTTGTGGTTTTGGAGGGCTTCAGGTTCAGTGAGAGACTGTATCTTTGGGAAACAAGTTAGAAAAGAGATTGAGGAGGATACCTGGCTCTCCTCTGGCTTCCACACATGTGTGCATGGGACATGCACATCTGCACATATAGGTGCAGAGAATCTGACATAACAAAGGTCTAAGAATGACCCAATATCTAACACCTAACTTCTGTCTAGAGGAGGACAGGGCAGGGGTGACAGTGCAGGGGTGGGGGTACAAGGATAGAACAGCTCTGACAGCAAGCTTTCTTCCTGAAGAATATCTAATTTGCCCATGGAAACATGCCTTAATCTCAAACTTTGAGAGACTAAGGCAGGAGAATATCCAATTTGAGGCCATTCAGTAATCCAAGAAAGAGAGAGAGAGAAGAGTGATAGAATAAAAGTTATGTCGGAGAGGTAAATCATCAACTGAGAAACCATACAGAAAAGATTTAAAGTCAGCTTTTAATTGCAGCATTGGTAAAGCAGAGGTAAGAGGATTACCATGAGTTTGAGGCTAGTTTAGGACTTCGTGTTGCATTCCAGGTCAGTCTTGGCTAGACTAAGACCCTACCTCAATAAAAATAAACAAACAAGGATCTGTTCATATAGTGAAGGAAGCTAGAAACTAGGCCAAAACAGATGAGAGAGCTAAAGATTCAAGCCATGAAGTTGATTACAAGGATATTGTTTTGGTTACTTTTCTCATTGTTCTGGCCAAATACCTGACGGACCCACCTTTATGGAGGAAAGATATATTTTGGCTCCTGGTTTAAGGGGATTCAGCTGATGATGGTGGTCTGCTTGCTTACATCTGAGAGGATCAGTGAGCAGGAAAATGCAAATTCTTATGCTCTGCAGGCCTCATTCTAGAATCAGATGGGATGGAAGCATCCTCATTCAAATTGAGTCTCTTGTCCTCAGTTGAACCTTTCTAGAAACACCCTCACAGGCACACCCAAAGGTATGCCTCATTCAAGGCCTAGGCTTTGAATCATCCAATCCAGTTGGCAATTAAAATTAACCATCACAAGTCCACCCCTGTGGGACCCTGCTAAGGGGCATGGAGGATGTAGGGTTTTGCTGAGTCTGGCAAGCTTCTGGGACTGTCTCCTTCTGATAAGGAAGTTGAGGCAAAGTCTGAGGGCCCCTAAAATCTTAGCAATCCTGAACACTCCAGCCCCCAGGCAGGTTGCAGCTGTGCCCTGAGATAAGCAGGCAATTCAAGGCCTAAACTTAGTCCAGCCGCAATAACAAACCTAAACAATAAGGTTACATTTCCTCTGCTGACATTACCATTCTATCCATGTCTGTATAAATGCTTAGAGTCACGTAGGCCCCTCAATTTATCTATGCAAAATGGGTATCCAAAGGATACTGGCCCCTACCAATCAAACTCATGAGATGCTCACAGATCTTGCCCTTACCAATCCCCTTGCTTCCTATGCTTCTACCTCTGTCTTTTCTCTATATAAACAACTGCTATCTATACAATAAAATGAGAACTGCCCACTGCCGCGTTCTCCCAAGAGTCTCATCTCTCGTCGGCTCACAGTTATTACAAGCATCTGCTCACCCAGCCCTGTGGGTGAACAGGGAGTTGATGCGTGCTGCAACTCCCTTACTAGCCCATGGACCCAGACACCCCTTGTTAACATGACACCTAAACATATCACTTTAAACTATAGCATTCCCCCTAGGCTCATCGGCATCTTATAATGCAAACTTCATTAATAAAAACTTCAAGCCTCAATAGTTTTGATGACTTCAACACTGATAAAAAGTTCAGTGTCTCTTTTGAGACTCAAGGCAATCTCTTGACTGTGAACCCTTGTAAATTTTTTAATTAAAAAACAAATTATGTATGTCCAGTGCACAATGGCACAAAATAAATGTTACCATTCCAAAAGAAAAGGTTGGGAACAAAGCAAGGAAAGACTTCATTAAAATAAGACCAAAACACCAAATCCCACGAATTCATGTCCAGTATCTCGGGCTCTTAGTGTCATCATCTGGAGTTCAATAGGCTTGGATAGTCCCACCTCTCCAGCTCTGCCACCTATAGCACACATGCCCTCTCTTTGGGCTAGCTCTACTCCATACTTTCAACTTGTCTTGGTGTATGCTCCATGGATTCAGAGTGTCTAACACCTGGAGGTCTCCACTGCAACATGGGCTTCACCCTCACAGATTCATGTAAGGGCCTCTGGCATCTTTCCTGCAAAGAAATTAGACATTAGACACTGTCACAAACTGCTTGGCCTCAGTGGATTTCTAGAACATTGCTGCAAGCCTCCCTGGCCTGTCACTCTTGCATTTAGCATGCTTGTGGATGATATTGCCAAGTTCTGCTACTAGCTAAATATATAGTCGACCCCTTCTATCACAGGTATACAACCTCTGTGTACCTTGATGATTGAATCTGGGGGGAAATCCTTACACAAATGTTTTCCAGCAGGAAATCCTTCTACTAGCATTTTTTGCATGGTCTCTTTCCTTCTAAATTAATGTGTTTTCATCAGCTGGAGCATTTGATGGGTGAGTCTTTCCCTAAAGGAATCATTCCTATTTGTCTCAGTAGGAAAATGTAAGGTCGCTCCTTCTTGTGATCATTTTTTCTAATAATTGCAGCACCATGGCATTCATTCTGTCTGGTTTGATGCCCTGTTCACAATTTTAACCATTTCTATGCTCCTTGTTATTTTTTCATATCTTCCTACCTTGAATTACCATTATAAACCTCAAAAAGTCCAATGAGTAATAACCAAACCATAGCCTGAATTCTATGCTGTCTTGAAATTTCCTCTACCAGACAATTTAGCCCATTACTTTTCAATTCATGCTCACTCAAATTTTTAGGACATAGAAAAATCTAAGCCAGATTCATTGCCAGAATATAATAAGAATGGCCACAAGCCATGTTCCCAATGGGATCTGCTATGTGAACTTTCTCAATTGAAATGGAAACAAATGTCTCCTAACTTCAGATAGGGCATGAATAACAAAAAGAAATCCACACAAGATTTAAAATCACCATGGAAACAAATCTCTGGGCATATCTGTGATAAATTTTCTAGATTGGGTTAATTAAAGTGGAAAGACCCACCCTAATAGCGGTGGCATTATTCCATGAACTGGAGCCCTGTAATGCATAAAATGGAAAAAGCTAGAAGCCAGTCAGCATTCATCAGTCTTTGCATCCTCGTGACTGACTGAATATGATCAGCCGGTTCATGCTCCTGCTGCCATGTCTTCCCTACCACATGATGGACTATACCCATGAATTGTAAGCAGAAATGAACCTTTTCTTCTTTTTAAAAAAGATTTTTATGTATTTATTTTCAAGAGAGAAACAGAGAGGGAGAAAAAGAGAGAATGGATGCATCAGAGCCTCCAGCTGCTGCAAACAAACTACAGATGCATGTGTCACTTTGTGCATCTGGCTTTACATGGGTACTGGGGAAATGAACCAGGGTTGTTAGGCTTTGCAGGCAAGTGCCTTAACTACTGAGGAATTTCTCCAGACCCCTTTTATCTTTAAGTTGCATTTTGTCAGCTATTCAGTCATAACAACAAGAAAGTAACTAATAAATGTAACTTGGTGAGCCAATGAGTTCAATTGGGGTTACTTACAGAAGCATGTGCTAAGGATTACTTACAAGAGTACAGGTAACTTGTGGGTATCTTTCCTGCCAAAGAAAAATGTCTCTTTTATCCAAGAAACTTAACTCTCTAGGGATCCTTGGGGAAGGGTGGGACATTGAGATCTCTTCCCTCTTGCAACCATTAACTGTTGATAAACCCTTAAGGAGGGTCAAGACTTCATGAGTGCCTCCCCGTCCTATGACAGAAAGTTAATGCGCCCAATGTTGTGCAAGTCTGCTTCTGATAATCATAGTTGAGAAAGTTCAAGAGTGTGATATCCTTGTTATGCTCAGAAGACAACATTCCACAACAGCATCCTTGCTCCCTTCTGAAACTTCAAGAGTACAGTCTTTACTCTCCATATTTCCATTGGCATTCTGATCCTCTGGCCTCCCACTGGAAAGGCCCATCCAGATTTGCTTATGGTGCTTGGGCCTTCTTTAATTTGCAGCTGTAAATTCTTCATTCCTACTGGAAACCAGCTCTAAAGGTCTGCAAACCATGTAGTTGGGTTTATTATAACAGTGACCACAATTCTCTGTCTCAATTTTCTGTATTCATTACTGTGACCAAATTCCTGACCAAAAAAAAAAAAAAAAAAAAAAAAAAACAACTTAAAGAAGGAAAGATATATTTCAATTCAAGAGTTAAGAGGATAAAATTCATCATAGTAGGAGAAGGATAGAGGAAGGATACACCTGCTCACATCTGGACAGATGCAGAAGCAGAAAAGGCAATGTTGATGCTCAAATGACTTCCTCTTTCCCCTTTTTTATTCGGTCCAAGACCCCAGCCAATGGTATAATGCCACACACTTTTAGGATGTATCTTTCTTCCTCAACGAAACCTCTTTGGAAATACTCTCAAAAAGTTATGCTTCATTAATCACCTTAGTGTTTACTTCATCCAATCAATCTGCCAATCAAAATTGACCTCAGAAGGATGTAGAAACAGATCATGATGCCAATGTCAAACTGGACCAAATGGTTCCCTTTCACAACTAAAGACTAGGTCTTTGCTCTGTGAGTTCATTTAACCAGTCATGTTGTTGTAAATAGTCAGGAAGATGGAGTGGCAGCCAATGGACTAGTGCTGGCTAGGATACAAACGCGTAAGTGCGAGTGCACTTCTCCATCATGTGGAAGTTTCCAGTAGCAAGAATTTCTTATGCCCCATGAGAAGTGAGAATGAAGATATAAAAAGTGACAGATCCATAGGAAACAAAGCTAAAATCCTCCGAGTGAAGCCAAAACCAATCACTAAGGGTAATTGTTCTTTCATTAGTCTAATCTAGTAATATGATTTTCATGTGACTTCAAACATAACACAAAAGACGTGAAAGATTTGAGGGCTTGAACACAAAAGGTTTTGGAAAACAAAAATGACTTTTAGTCATATATCTGTATTCTTCTGAAATAGAAAAACAAAATGATATCTTATATGACTATAATATTATAAATTTATGAATATCAAAATAAACTCTATTCCAGATTATTTCACATTTGCTGAAAGTCTAAACAAATTTCTTGATAATTAATTTATAAAATGTAATCCTTCTCTCCATCCCTTCCCTGCAGACATGTGCACATAAATTATAATAAAGAATGTTGGTATGCAATTTGATTTAAAGTGCTTTTTGTAAAGTGCATAATGATGCATGCTGAGAAGATGCAGGCATGTCTAATTGGATATAATTAAAATAATGATGTGTGTTTAAAATAATGATACATTTAAAATGTTAAATGTAAGTGGCTGAAGAACCTGTAATAAAAAGTCAAAGCAGTAACTAGTTTTTGATTACCTGATTATTCACAGAGTTAATACCCTTCATTTAACAAGTAATGCAGGTACTGTTGTAATAATGTCACAATGGAGGGCTTTGTGAGCCCTGTTGACATTGTGGGCCTCTACTTCCCCTTCTTAGGACCTATCAGATCTTTTCCCCTCATGAAAATCTTCATCAAAAAGAAGTGTGTGTGTGTGTGTGTGTGTGTGTGTGTGTGTGTGTGTGTAGTTCCCCTCCTAGATAGGTAAAATATTGGCAATTATGGAGGTTCCATGATAAAACAAGGCTTACTGTATTTTTCCTTTCTATTTAATATACATTTGATATATCCTTTAAATAACATAAAGTATCTATATTGGAATATAGGTTTTATATTTGATAATTTTGCTTACTCTATGCAAAATCAACATGAGAACATATCCTAGCCATAGCATATGTGGCCTTAGAAATTCATTTTAAATAAGTAAGCAAAGAGCAGATAAAGGGATATTTTTCACTTTTAGCTCTGGATAGGTAAAATTCACTGTAAAGACTCTTCTCTGCTTCAGTTGTCTCCCACCATCTGGAGTTATGTTTTGGCCCTGTCCTTGTCTTTCCCCGTGCCTCTGCTTCAAGTTCAATCAGTGGCTTCTATCTGCTTCATTATTTTTCAGAGACTGGTCCCTACACATACACCAGAGCTTCTCAGATGAGAAGCCAATGATCTAGTACCCCACAGCCCAGACATCTCATTATCTTCTTTCCTCTGCTGCCCCGCTGTGACCTCCAACAGAGGCTAGTTCAACTCTCTGCAGGGCTGTATAGGCAATTAGTGTCCTTGAATCCCCTGCACTATAATTCATGGTCAAAAGTTGGGAGAGCCAAAAGACTTGGTTTTATTTTTATTTTTATGTTCATTGCTTATATGACTAAGTATTTGTACTCAAAAGGACAAAATAAGTCTATGATACATTAGTAAAATATTTCCTAGGGATTAAAAACATGTGGTACATGCTATTTATATTTCCTCCTTTATTTATATATTTATTTATTCATTCACTTATTTATATGTTTATTTGTCCATTTATTTATTTATTTATTGTATATGTGTTTAGAGTACTTGGTATAGTATAATGTATGTGGTATGTATGATGTGTGGTATATGAACATGTGTGGGCAGATTCACTTGTGTGCAGAGGACAAAGGAGAACATCATATTTTCTCATCACTCATATACATTTTTTTTCTTGAGACAAATTCTCTCCCTCTACCTGGAGCTTCTGTTCATAAGTGAGCCCCAGTAATTCTCAGGTTTCTACCTCATGAGAAATGGGGTTACAAACAGCATGCTAGTCCCAACTTTTTACATAGGTTCTGGGAAGTTGAACTTGGCAGTCACTGGCCCAAAATGCCTTAATGCTTATAAGCAGTAAGTGCTCTTAATTTCTGAGCCATCTCCCCAATCCTTGTCCTTTATATTTTATGTGTAATAATGTTGCAAGAACTTTTTCTGAGGAATTTCCAATGAGTGTTTCCTCCCCCAAATAGGGCACCCCAGAGACACTAAAGACCAATTTCCACCAAAGTTAACCTTGGCAAACCAATGAGTTTATTATTCTCTGACAGAAAATGAGTGAAGAGTTATTTACAGAGATGTTTAGACCCCTAAAGCCTCATGGAAAGGTCTCATTCCAGCATGGGCAAAAACATTTCCATGGCTTCATGTGGTTTCCTGACTTTTCACCCTCTCTATACTCTTATCCCCACACCCCTACCCCAGAGGCCACAGATCTTATTTATCATTACATACATGTGAAACAGAGTTTACCTGAGGTCTTAAGTGACAGTTTCTATTTCCCTGACCCTCTCCTTCTATAAGGGTACAGGCCCAATCTGGAAAGTCTTTTGTGTCCATCTGCAGCTGCTTCTGATAAAGATGTCAATAATACCCCCCCCAAGAAGGACTGCATCACATAACACTCATTTTGATGGGTAAATTATATTGTCAACTTGACCATATTAGAAATCAAGCAGGAGACCTGCCTCTTGAGTAGGTCTGTCATTCCCAGGAAGGCTTGATGGAGGGGGAAAGACCCTACAGTGGGTATCCCTCTCCATGGTGAACTATATTTGAAAAAGTTTTGAGAGAAGATAGGGCCTTTAGCCTGGCTGTCTGGGATACGCACTGTTGTGTGCATCTACCATTTCTGCTATCCTTCATGGACATCAGAACACAGCTTCCTCAGCTTCCCAATGTTGACTGAAGACCAGAGACTCCCCAGGAATCCTCCAGGCCTTCAGTGCCAGACTGGGACTACTGAGTCATCCAGCCTAGTAGGCTGAGACGCTACCAAGTTCTTCACCTCTCCACCCTACAGGTAGCAATTGTTGAACTGCCTAGCCTGTGCCTATAAGTTAATATCATGAATTTTTGTATAAAACATATTCATTATATCAATTCTGATTCTCTAGAGAACATTAGTATGGTAACTGATAGATTATAATCATAATTTTAAGAGTTTGAAACAGCTAATGTGGACTTTAAGAGATGCATGACTCGCCTCATTCAGTATATCACTCTCTGCTTCCAATAAAGTTTTGTCTTGAGGAAAAAAAGAGATGATTCTCTAAGAATTTTGTTAATTCTACCAATTAATAACAGTAGCCATTTGGCATCTTTACCTAAAAATGATGCTGAAGTAGAAATATGTTCTTTGCACAAACACACATAGGGCACCCAAAAAATAGCATGCACTGTAAATAAAGAGAAAGATACTTTCTGGCATCATTTTTGAAAATTCAATTTTAGTATATATGAACTAAGATGCCAATTTCTTTATTATCCAATGGTGATGATCTAGTTTACAAATTATACTTATTTTTTTCCTATTCTTCTCATGATTTTTATTGATCAATATCAGCTTTCATAACAAAGAAGCAAAGAAATCATAAGCAGGTTAATATATGCTATACATATTAGCCTCTCTCCAATGAGATGGTAGGAAATTACTCTCTGGAGTTCAAATACTATAAAATTACTTTTCACCCAATACTAGAAGCAGTGAGGGAGTCATTTTTATATCACAACATTAGCTAGAGATCTACAAAATCCAATTCTCAAATATTGTCACTACATTTTTATAAAATTCTTTATAGTGAGCATGGTCTATAAACACATCCTAATGATTATCCAGAATCCTATCTAGATCTCTGGGAAAGCATGATACACATCCCATGAGAGTGTTGTATTTGATTTCTTACATATTATCTGTTTCAAGGGGCAGTTGAAGAATTAGTTTTATAAAATTTAAACGAGTAATATTTAATATAAATAAAGTCTTCTCTCACCAAGTTTTAGCATTGCCTAGGGAGCTTTCTAGATGTTTCTCCTTGTTCTTTCTCATTTCCATCTCAACCATCTATCTCTGACTCACGGTACCATCAGGGAAAGAGGAAGCACATGGAGAAAAAGGAAGAATGAGGAGGAGGGAAAAAAGCCAATGGAAAATTTTACTGGAGACCTGGAGTTATGGCTCTAGTGATAATGTGCTTGCCATGATGGGTTCAATCTCCAGGAAATATAAACCAGGTATTGTGGACAATGCCTTTAATTCCAGCACCTAGGATGTGGCAAGAGGAGGAAGAATGACTCATAAAATAAACTTTTTTTTCCTGAAGCCAAAGTTTGAAAAATATGCTACAATTAAATATAATGTGGCCAAATGGTTTATTTTCAATTAGTTAAATTTTCTTCAATGTCAAAAGGCAAGGAACAAATATTTTAAAGTCACAATTTTCCCGAAGACTTAAAAGAAAGTTAACCTTGATCACATACATTATCTTGGAAAGCTCATAGTTAGAACTCAAGTTCTTCCATTGGATAGATTTGCAGGCCAAATTGCAATCATGCCTAGGAGCCTGTCTACAAATACAACTGTAAATGAAGTAAAGAGTTCCAAATCACATCTTTAAACTGTCAACTCATTCTCTTTTGCTCAGCCCCTTCTCCATCTTTGAGATTAAAATGCTGACTGCATAGTTTTTGAGGTATTGTAATCTAAGGAACTGATTTGCTAAATCTATGCCAGACAAGAAACAAAATATGTGAGGTATTCCATTCCATGACAGGAACTATGACTTGTTCTTTAGGAAGAGTTTCTTTTGTTTTTCACTTTTAACTGTTGTTTTGTGATGATGCTGGTGATGGAGCCTGGGACATTGCATATGCTAGAACTATGAGCTTCATCACTGAGCTACATCTCCAGTCTAAAAACAATAAATTTTTAAGTAGACTATAACTGAGGCTAAAGGTATTTCAGCTTTATATTTGCAAATTAATGTATAAAATTTAATATACTAAAAACAAAAATCTCAATAAGTTTTGTTTTTAAAAAGCTTGGTAATGGGCTGGAGAGATGGCTCAGCGGTTAAGGAACTTGCCTCCAGTGCCTAAGACCCCGGGTTCAATTCCCCAATACCCACATAAGCCAGACCAAACAATTGTAAATGGGCTTAAAATCAATTTAGAATTCATTAGTGATGTTAGTTACTTCCACACTGCTTCAAGAGATTAGCATACTAGGCTACATTTTCCCAATTACATGTGATTTTATTACCTAAAATCCTCATCATGCACTTCTGTATCATTAGAACTCTCACTCTGATATACTATGGATTAAGTAGCTTCTACAACTGCATTAAATTCTAGCTAAGATAAAATCCAAACTTGCTCAGGATCTACTAAGGGCATAATCCATGTTCACACTATCTCGCTTTCCTCACTACTCACTGTCAGCCTTCATATCTAGCCTTTTGGTCTTTGAAAATAGAGTCCATTCTTATTCTAAGCCTGTGCATGTTCTTTCCTTTGCCAGACTGTTCTTTTGTTTGTTTGTTTGTCTGATGGGCATTTGGGCCACAATCCCAAATGCCATAGTCCTGAATGTAAAAATTCCAAAAGACCAAAATCCTAAAAATATAATACTGGAACAAATACTAAAATTCTTCTTGAAAGATTTAGTAAAACTTTTAAAGTGGAAATTTGAAAAAAATATGTAAAAAAATGACAAACTACATCATAGTTCACTTCTTACAATAAAACAGGCAATAATAACATACATTTTTTTCAAGAAAAAAAATTCAAGTATACTAATGATAGTCACATGTACTAAGTTTTAAGCAGATGAAGCATATTCACAAAAAGAAATGTGTTTTAAAATGCACATTTCTGTGGTTAGTAATTGCATGTACCCAACTTTGTAACTGTAGGGTTTCTTAAAGACCATAAAAGAAAATTTGATTTTTGAATAAATTAATCTAAAGCTATGCTGAAGCGAGACACGATGGTGCATGTCTCTAATGCTCGTTAGTATTTAGGAGACTGAGGAAGTAGGATTATGAATTTGAGGCCATTTTGGGCTACATAGGGAATCTGTCTCAAAAAAAAAAAGGAAAAATCAACATTTTACAGGGTCATATAATTTTAGTGTGTAGGAATTGCATATAAAAATATTATACATAAAATTGTATGTTGTTGTAGTAAACCTTCTCATTGCTGCTCAGAAAAGAACCCAGCAAAAAGCAGTTTGTGGAAGAATGGGTTTATTTTGGCTTATAAACTCGAGGGGAAGCTCCATCATGGCAGGGAAAATGGCAGAATGAGCTAGCTGGTGGACATCACCTCCACCACAGCACTGCAAACAGCAGCAAGAAAGTGTGCCAAAAGCTGTCAAGGGGAAGCTGTCTATTACCCCCATAATCCTGCTGCCAACAACACACCTCTAACAAAGTTTCAATTCCAAAACTGCTTTGGGATCAAGCATTCAATTCAGTCAGCTTGAGATCAAGCATTCAGAACACATTAAGTTTATGGAGGTCACCTGAATAAAACCACTACATATAAAAATATTTTTAATTACATAAAAATATTGAAACTCTCAATAAATGATTAAATGTTATTTTGAGCATTTGCATTTATGGAAGATAATAGTACTCTAGAACTCTTTGGGCATGATATTACAGCTATAAGCATGGATGCTGACTATTTTTTGCTTTTGGGAGAGAAGGTTGTGCTAGGGAGCCCAGGCTGGCCTCAATCTCTAAATCTCCTTCCCTGGCCTCCCAAGTGCTGGAATTCCAGGAGTGGGTCATTTCTAAAGAACTACCCTCACTTTTACATGGTCACTCTATATTTTATCTATAAATTTCCTTCACAAAATTTTCCTCTACTCTAAATTTTTACTTGTTTGTTAGCAATATTTTTTTCCTAGAATGCAAGTTACATAAGTGAGACTGTCAAACCAGCAAGCAAAATAGAGGACAACACAGAGCATGCTTTTGAATATTTATAGAATTCAGAACTGAGTCATTGGAAGTAATTAGCATTCCATTTGAAACAAGAAGACCCAATTGCCATATATCTTTGGCTTAGTCCACTACAATTTCCATGTCTCCTAAATATGGCCCAAGTTATCAACCCTGCCACTATATTAGTGTTCTCATAGTACTTCAGTTATTCACTGTTCTTTCATTAATTCATCAATGTTTCCTTACTACCTTCTTCTATATTACAGGTACAATGTTAGTTGCTAAAGATAGAGTTGTAAATAAGGAGTCTATTCTAGTGATTGAGACAGTAGTGTAAAGGCAGTTATAAATAATGCATATCTTATCAAAAGATCCAAGAAAAGAGTGCATAAGTCCCTATAGAATATACAAAAAATCTGTCTGTATAGACTCAGGGAAGGGTAAGAAGTACTAGAATTCAGTGTGACAAAAAAAAGGCTGTGGTCAAGTTGGTCAAGTTCAGAATAAAATAACAGACACTCCTGGTGGGTAGATCTGTGAGAAGGTTTCTACAAAAAATTAAAAGAGAGTGAAAGACAGGAGTATGGAAAAACTTCCTGAATAAACCTCCAGTAGCCCAGGAAGTTCAACAATCACTTTACCAATAGGATCTCATCAAGCTAAAAAGCTTCTGTACAAACATACCATACTCAGAGCCAATAGACCACTATCAGACTGGAAGATAATATTTGCCAGCCATAACTTGGACAGAAGCCTAATATCTAGAACTTACAAAGAACTCAAAAAATAAAATAATCAAATAATCAACAGCCCTCTCACAAAATGGGGCACTGAACTCAACAGGGAATTCACAGAAGAGGAAACACCTATGGCCAATTCTCATTTAAGAAAATGTTCATCATCCTTAATTATCAGGGAAATGCAAATCAAAACTACAATGAGATTCCACCTTACTCCAGTCAGAATGGCAATCATTAAAAAAGCCATTAACACTAGATGCTGGTGAGGATGCAGGGAAAAAGGAACCCTCATTCACTGTTGTTGGGATTGCAAATTTGTACAACCACTAGGGAAAGCAGTGTGGAGGCTCCTGAAAAAGATGCATATGGAGCTACCATTGGACCCAGCTCTCCCTCTACTGGGCATCTACCCTCAAGATTTCTTGCTTTAGCACAGACATTTGCTCAACCATTTTTATAACAGCTCAATTCACAATAGCTAAGAATTGGAATCAACCCAAAAGCCCATAACTGGATTGAATGCATTGCATTTTATATACTGTATGGTTATCAATTTATGTGGGCCAGAGATAGAATGTGATGGTTTGAATTAGGTGCCTCCCCAAAATTTATGTGTTCTAAATGTTTGATCCCCAGCTGATTGCAATTTGGAAATTATATCCTTAGTTGAGAAGGTAGGTAGTTGGGGGTGGGCTTATGGGTGTTATAGCTATCGCTCCTCACCTCCCCCACCCCAGTACTTGGCACACTTTCCTTCTGCTGTTGTCCACCTGATGTTGGCAAGGAGGTGATGTCCAGCCTCTGCTTATGCCATTGCTTTCCCTGCCATCATTAAGTTTCCCCTTGTATCTATAAGCCAATATAAACCCTTTCCTCCCACAAGCTGCTTTTGTTCAGGTACTATGTGCCAGCAACATGACGCTGACTGCAACACATTTCTTAGCCCAAAGTTTTAAATCCTTTTATAGTTATCCCACAAATCATTTAAAAAGATAAAAAGCAACAGAGTCAGGTTTCTAGCAGTAATAATCCCACTCCCTTGGTATCAATTTTCTGTTGCAATTATCTTCATGTTGCTAGAAGATAACACATGAATAAAAGTAGCACATGAGATGAAGGTTTTATTTTAGCTTATAGTCTTCAGAGGAAGCTTCATGGTGACAGGGAAAAAAATGGTATAAACAGAGGTTGAGTTACACTTCTGCCATAGCAAGTAGAAAATGGCAGTAAGAAAGTGACTCTAGCAAAAGAGAGGTGGTTATAACAGCTCTAAGCCCATTTCCTTCAGAAAGTATCTATCTACCAAATTGCCATCAGGTGATGATCAAGCATTCAAAACCCCAAGTTTATGAGGGACATCAGATTCAAACCACTACAATGTCTTTCAAAAAGGGAATCTAAGTGCACCTCCAAACCACAAAATAATTATGCCATCTGTTATTTTAATACATGAAACCCCTTGGGAGATGCCCTGACACCCAGAAAAAAAGGCCATGCTGAGCATGTTTAAGGACCCTCCCTTTTTCACATTCGTTTGACAAACATTTACTGAATACATTTTTGTATAGAGACAGTGTTAGGCACTGTGACAATGATGAAAAGAATAAAAACAGTCCTCATGCATATTTTAATGTAATGGCAGGAATTTTCAAAAAAGACTTCCCCATAAAGGCACATAAAGATACTTGTTGTAAAGAAAGTGAACATATGAATAAGTGGAAGGTATATCATTGCACAGAATCCCAGGAAAGCCACTGAATTACTTAGCTAAGGGCCCCTTCATCTTTAAAAACAGCAAGCAAGTAGCAGCTTCTCTCCCCTCTTTCCTCAGGTGTCTCCTCCAACTCTGATCTGTGAGCACCTTTGTCTAAAGGTCCTGTGATTATATCAAGCACACAGAAACAATCCAAGATAATCTTCTATCTCAGAATCTTTCATTTATTCACATCTGCCTTCCTTGCCATGTAGAATCACATGCCCATAGCCTCTGAGGTCTAAAGTGTGGAGAGCCTTAAGGGAGGCAGTATTCAGCTTACCACATTTAATTGCCTCTTCTTTAAAATAGACATAACAATGGGACCTCTCCTATGGTTTTAGAGAAACTTCGATTCACATCAGTTTGTAAGAGGGTTACCTTGCAGAAAGAAAAGCATGAACACATGTGAGCAGCTATTTTTATCACAGATTTCTTTTTTCTTAAATTGATATCTTTATTGTCCAAAATTAGATACATTGTATTAGCAAAGATGATGTTGGTGTTCCCAATTTCCTCCTCCCTTTCCCCAAATCACTGGGTATCCTCCTCAGTGGGCATATTGGATCAATCCATGGGCTAGGGGGTTATGGATGTAAGGAAATTAAGGCAAGAGATACACCAGACTCAGAGGTCACTCAGACAAGATTGCTTTATTCAGCGAGTGGAGAGTGGACAGACTTCTATCGAGTCTGAAGCCATGTTCCCCTGGAAAGCTTCTATGAGTTCTAATATAACCCTTGGTGAATCTATTTTTGAAAGAGAAAATATTTGACAACCAATGTTGTTAGTTTAATCTTAGATATTAATTAATCTGATGTATAGTAGAGATCCTTATAAACATAAGACAATTTTATGTTTTACCCATGACTGAAATTTTATAACACTTAACTAAGATATCTCAACACATTTTACTTAACAGGAGGATAGAAGCCACAACGGCTGAAATTAAATCTTTAAGTTATATGCGTCTGATGATAACCATTTTATAGCATTAGCATGAACTATCAAAAATCATTTTTAAAACCACAATGTTTTTAGATGTGAGAACCTTATCATTGACAATTAACACTAGTAAGCAAACCTTATCTTAAAAACTCCATTTTCCCAATAATTAACACATTGACAAAATAAAGAACTATAGCTAGCTTGGATGAGTACCTTAAAGAGTCCTTTTTATATCCCTTAAACCATGAATAATTTAGTATTTGTGAGCTGTTGATGAGCAGTCTTAATCATAATAGTTAAACCTTAGCATCTGGAAGGACCTGGCAAAATTTTAGCTAGGATTAGAGAGTTCAGGTCCAGCTGACAGCAGTGGTCAGTTTAGATGGTTTCACAAGCAAAGAATAGTTGTACTCTGTTTTATAAAAAGTTAGGTTAGAGAATTGTTTAGTACTGAAAACTGAGTTGTGGTGGTCCCTCTTTTCCTAAAAAGTGCTGTCTTTTTGACAGAAACAAAAATTAATTTTCTTACTAAAAGAGACCAAGCAAATATCTTTAGGAATTACTATATCTAGTATAGAAATTTATAGTTGGAGCTTTTACCAAAATTTAGGAGTAGATCCTATTCTTTCTAAGAATGCCAAATGAGTATAACCATTGATATGTACCTCTACCAATGAACAGACTGATCCTTAACACAGATTATAAGTAAATCACTTTCTAGGGTATTCTCCCCCCTCTCTTTCACTTATAAGCAAGCAGAAAACATAGTATTTACAGTAGTTAATGTCTCTAACCATTGAGCAACAGATGAAAAAAAATCCTTATGTCTTTCTCTTTTTGTCTCAGTTTAGCCATATGATACTAGACATTAGTACCATGAAGATGTAAACCTCCTTGTGTTATGATTTCCCTTACATTCATCATTAGCCAGAGGGCCAGTCTGGTTTATGAGGAAGCATTGAGAAATATGTCTGTTTCTGGGGTTTGGCTTTAGGAGAGCTCTGTCCTAAAGTAAAAGCCAGCTGAGCACATTAACATCTGCCTTTTTTATTATTTAGCCCATAATTGAGAGCTAGCACATATAGTTGGCTTTTACAAAAAAAAAAAAAAAAAAAACTGGTAGCTACATGTATTTGTCTATAGAGCTTAGTTATTTGTCCTTTATAGAATTAAGAGAAATTGTACAAAATTGACTTAACTTTTTAATCTAATAATAGAAAACATATATTCCAGTATCAGAAGAATTAGACATTTCTTTGTAACACCTCTATGAATGTAATTTTAAGAAAACTGAAAAACTATATACTTATCAGCACATATTTACAGATTTTATAATCTATGGATATATCTCCTGTTAATAATTTTATGATGTACATTTAAAAAGAGCATAGATAAAATATAATGATCTCTGAGATAAGTTATACTTAATATATTTACCATATCTGAAGACAATTTTTTGTTAACTTTAAAACCTTTGAATATATCTGACAAATCATCCTTGGTAGAATTTTCAAAACTGATCCAGGTAGACTAAAAAAAAACATTAAATCTTTAGCATAGTTAGCAGAAGTAACAGAACAGTTTTACAACTAGAAAAGTGCCCTTGAATAACCTAGAAGAGGGAATCTTTTTATTAGCCAAGTAAACATATCTGCCACCCCCCACCCCACCCCACCACCAGCTCTGTGAAAATCAGCTGGCTGAGACCTGGAGACCTGAGCACTCAGCTAAATGTGGGGGAGGGGCTAGCCTCACCACACTGAGGAATAGGCCCTACCTGGTTGCTGGTCTTGAAAAAGAGCAGTTTCAGGGAAGGGTAGGAAAGTGGAAAGAGAAAATTGTTTTTTTTTTTTTTTTGTTGTTGTTGTTTTGTTTTGTTTTGTTTTTTTGGCAAAAATTTTTAAAAAGGTAAAAACCAAACTATCCAGTTTTTCCCCAGACAAAAGGGTTTTGGTACCTCCTGGGGGGAAGCCTTTTATTAAGTCTGAGTGATTTGTGGGTTGCCCATTGTCTCCAGCCACAGGAGGATGGATTTGGGGGAAAAGCTTTTTTTTTCTTTCTATCTGGTGGGGGAAGGGGAGTAGAGCAGCTAGCTGTGTGCTAGTGATGCCAGAGATGGGGAGGCAGGAAATGGGGAAGAGGGAGCACATGGGGAGAAAAGGTGACTTGAGTGATGGGATACGAGAAGGGGAGATGGCAGATGCAGAGAGGGAGTCGCCTAAGGGGGAGTAAATGCCAGTGTGAAAGGAGTGGATGGGGCAGAAGGAAAAGAGAAGAGGATGGGGAGTTCGAACCACTTGCCATTTTGATGCATGTAATTATCAAGGATTGTCATTCTCTAAAGGATATTGAGACCAGATTTGACTTTAGAGTTGAAATAACTTTTGGGGGGTATAGCTTGACAATTTGGGATCCATTTTGGTAAAATTGTTATGATGTGCCCATTGCCACCACCTAGGATGTCTCCTAGGCTTAGGGAAGGTTAGGAGGAAACCCGAGAAGGGAGAGTCCCAGCACTCATAACTTTTGGGGAGTTTGTGGACCAGAAAAAGTGAGGGACTCCTGGAGTCCTCTGAGGTCTACAAACAGAGAGAAGTGTGAGAGACTCAAAGTCTCTGAGACTTGTGTTGGGGTACCACTGCCATGAGCCTTGAAGGGTAACCTTATCCTGAAGGCTAGAGAGAAGTGATGTGGATGTGAGGAAGTCAAACAGAGAGTGGCCTCCTTGTCTGGGGCTCACAGAGTCCAGGGGAAGGGGGGAGGCAAGTATGAGAGAGAAAGAGAGAGGGAGAACTGAGAGAGAGAAGGGAGAAGGTGAGGAGGGGGCTTGTGGCCATGAATGCCCCAGCAGGGCAGCCATCCCAGTTTTTAGCACCATTAATGTAAGGAAATTGAGGCAAGAGATACACTGGACTCAGAGCTCACTCAGACAAGGATTGCTTTATTCAGCAACGAGTGGAGAGTGGACACACTTCTCTCGAGTCTGAAGCCATGTCCCCCCAGGAAAGCTTCTAGAACAGTATTTAAGGGACTCGGTGTGATATGGAAACTTTACTGATAAAGTTTTTCCCAGGTATGGGACTCCCTAGGTGACTGTCGAGAGTTACTAGGTTGCTGGGTTCAGAGCTCTTTTCAAAGGGCTTTATCAGAGATAGGATCCTTCAGATATGTAGAACATTCTCTCAGGTGCTTTGAGGTGTTACCCTAGGTAAGATCCTGTGTAAAACATTTCCCAGGCTCAGAGAGAGCTATGTTTCCCTTCAATAGATACCACAAGAGGCAGCCATTCCCCCCTTTGTATTCTTTAACCCCTTTTTATGCACCATTTCTCTATCTTAGTTCAACTCCTAATTATTTCAATTTATTCATCATCTATGTCTGTAGGTTTACCCTCTAATGCATACCTCCTGCCCTCCAGACCACCACAATAATAGAACCATAATAACAATGCACATATTCAATAAATACACAGTATGTGTCTAATGTAAGCCAAACACCAAGAAGTTATCTTGGGTCCAGGTCCTACACCAACTGAACATCAGGAGCCAGGTATCGAACTTTATTTACCTCTACTCCTTCATACCTCATAGTGCTTGCATGACAGCAGGTACTCACTCATGCTTAATGGGTGGGTTAATGAGCGTCTAGTTATAACCATTCAATGGTTCTACCAGGGAAGATGTCCTATTATATTCTTATCAGAAGAACATGTACTGATTATTTGTAAAGCAGTTGAGATGCATAAAGTGTATAGCTGTAACTCAACACATTCATGAGAAGCATTTCTGAGCCTCCACACCTCTTCAGGCCTCCCAAGCCAAAACTGCACACAGACAATACAATACTGCAGACAAGGACCTGGGGGAACCGACAATAGCATGCTGTATAACACACATTTCCTCTCACTTTTACAAAAGAGAAGTAAGTCACCCTGTAATGTAGCTCCCATTAGAGTTAAGATATATTTTCTCTTTTTCAATATAATCTCACTTACTCTTCACCACCAAAAACATAAAAAAAAGGAAATAAATGCAAGGTACTGCTAAGAAGAGCCATTTTCTCTGCTCCCCATTCAAGTAAGTGCCTGCCAAACCAATTAATACCTCCTGAATGTTATCTCCCTACTATGTTAATGTTATGTTAATAAATGCAATTAAGATAACATTCAGGAGGTGTTAATTGGCTTGGCAGTTGTACGTGAACAAGAAGCACAGATATTTTGCTTTTCCTATTTATGAAGGCAGGAAGTGACACAAAGTTGGACAAAGGGAAACTTAATTTGCCTTCATCTCTTTAGATACTGCTTGGGCCTTTTCTGTTAGTCATATATGGGTTTTTTAATGCTAATTTAGATAGTATTACAAACAGGTTGTCAAATATTACAAAAAAATCTGAACGTACTCTTGCCATAGAAATTAACTACCTGTTTACTCTCTTTAAAATGCTATGTATGTCATATGTACTATATATACACATGCTGTCCCTTTTTTAAAATGTGTCTATAGCATTTATGCAAATAAGTTCTTATGTTAATATAAGAAGCAGATTGTTTCAGAGGACTAACTTCTAGATTATTTTTGGTATAATTGGTTTTTTTAATGTATCCAGTGATTTAAAGGTTAATGGTGGTCCACCCAAGTGTCCAAAAAGAGAGGAATGAATAAAGAAAATATGGTGTATATTCATAATGAAAATCTTTTTTCAGCCACAAAGAAAAGTGAAGTTATATTGTTTGTAAGCAAATGGATGTAAGTGGAAATAATCATATTAAGTGAACTCTGTGTGTGTGTGTATGTGTGTGTGTGTGTGCATGTGTGTATGCATGTGTGTTAAGCATGTATGTAAAATGAAAATAGAAGTAAAACTGCCTGGGGGAAAGTAGGGCTAATGGGAAGGGTGAGGGCTGATGCAAGGGAAAGTATAGAGTAAGGGGAAAATACGCTCAACACATTGTTTATTCTTATATAAAGACAAAAATAAATAACTTTTTAAATTTAAGAATGAGAAACTTAAAAAAGTCTCAAAATAGTTAATGGCTCTTTTATTTAAACTTATAAGATGGCAGCTTTTACTTTGTGTTAGAAATGATACAGATCCTCAAAACATTGTACCTTACTTTGCAAAACAGTAACAAGTCTAAATAAAAAGGTGTTACATTGTCTTGTCATAAAAGACACTGTTCATTTCTGGAACTTGGTATCTGTTAGCACATCATATAGTCTTTGCCCAGCCTAGTGTTCTTAAGTAAGACTTTATTATGACTTGTCTGTACTACTTGTTCCCTACAATCTGATATGTGAGAACTCATTTGCAGAAATACTAGGCCAATAGGTTGTTATAGGAAATTCCCAGTGCCAGAGATGAGATACCTCCCAGAGAATTGTTGACCAGGGAGACCCCAAAATAATGTAGGCATTGGCAGTCCACGTGGTTGCCCACCAGAATAGATGACAATTCCCTATTGCTGAAGACATCACATATTTCAGTTTTAGGACACTGAAAAAACAACCTGGAACTCAGCAGAAAGCCTTCCTAATGGCTGTCATAGTACTGCAAATTGCTATGCAAGATACTGGGGGAGAAAAGTTATCAATGGTCTCACCCACTGTGCATTCTACATAATCTACCAGCCAGGAAAGATGTGACCATGGGTGCAATAGTGGCATGATTATTATGGGAGTAACCAACTATTCTCTGACTGGATTTGAGGCCTGCACTTTGAGAGGGAACTCATACCTGGTACTGAAAACCTAATCAAAAGCTTATGGCTAGGAAGATTATAGACCCTTTGGGAAAAGCTCCTATTGGTGTTTAATTAAATGGATAAGTTGTGTTCATCAAATTGCCCTCTACATATTTATGTCTATGCCTGGGCCTCTTGCCACTGCAAAAGAATTCCAGAGCATGTGCCACTTTGTGCATCTGACTTTATGTGGGTACTAGGAAACTGAATGCAGGCCAGCAGGCTATGAAAGCAAGTGCCTTTAACTTCTGAGACATCTCTACAGCCCTAGATCTAATCACCAGTGTGATTTGAGAATGGGAAAAACTTAGTCTGTCCATAGTGTTTGAAAGGAAGTACTTTGAGAAGTGATTACAAATGGATAAATCCATCAGAAGGAAGATTGAATACTGATGGTTCTATAAGAAGAGCCAATGGAATACTAAGGACAAATCTGAAGAGTCATTGAACACAGAGGTTCTAGAAATTCATCCCAAAGGTCAAAATTCCCTTTCAGTGCCACTTCCAGATACGAAGTCAGACCTGAAGGCATAGCCAGAAAATAATATGGTGTCAGAGCCAAGGCTAGAGCCGAACACAAAACAAAATTCAGACACAGAGCTGGAGCCAGAGCCACATCAACACACTGGCCCAAGATAGAGAAGACAAGAAAACTTCTTATCAAAGAGGTACTTTGGGAGGCAAGACAGGCTTCTAAACACTTGAAAAACAAACAAATATGAGGGATTCCATATGAAATCCAACAATCAGTGTGTTTCCCCTAGACAGTGACTGTTATTGCAGATTGGATTCTACAGTCAGAGAATAATAAGAAATGGGACTTGATGCCTTGAACTCCTATCTAAAAGAGGAAAAAACCACAACCTAGTCTATCCAGAACAATAGAACGCTCCAACAGAAGAAATATGACCTTAAAATTCAACCAGTATGTGCTGGAGAGATAACACAGTGGTCAAGAACTCTTGCACCTTAGGCATGAGGGTATCTTGGACCAAAAACTTCCAACTTCAACTTCAATTCCCCAATATTCAGAACAATAGAACTCTCCCTGTATAAAACTGAACATGCCCAAATACATCTGTAATCCCAATTTGTGAGCAAGAAAGACAGAGAATCATTAGGGCTTACTGATAAACACCAGCTCTGGGTTGAGGGAGAAATCCCATCTCAAGAAAAATAAATTAATATATAAGAACACATACATTGAGTACATGTATCTGTATACATATGTGCATACATCACATAGCACATGACACATACACACACACATGCAAAAACAAGTCAATCTATAATCTAACTCCTGATACACAAGTCCCAACACAAAAACTCAAGTAAGATGAAAAATGAAGACATGTTTTTCCAAAACTACCAATCTTAAAGCAATAGGTTCTAATGCGAGTGACTTTTAAACAAAGATATAGGTAAGTAATTCTAAAGAATTATTATAAATATATTCAAAGAAATGAAAGATGACACAAACAAAAAGCTGAATGGAGTCAATATAAGAAATAAAAATGATCAAGTGTGCCCAGCAAGGAGGTTCCCCAGTGGGTCGGGGAAAGAGAGGAGGGAATTGGGAATACCATCACAAGATTTGCTCATGCAATGTATCTAACTATTGACAATAAAGGTATTTTTTAAAAAGAAATTAAAATGAAATTCAACTTAAAAAAGAAAACAAATACTGAAGAAAAAACAAACTAAAATGCTGGAGATTCAAAAAATCCATCAGTCAAATAAAAAGCACAGTGGAAAGCTGGACCAATAGAGTGGCTATTCAGGAGGAAAGACTATCATGAACTGAATAAAGGGTAAAGAAATTGCTATATGTGCAGCTGAGGACAATGATGATTTTTTAATATATTAGTGGAATATACAAGATCTTTTGGATGTGATAGAAGACAAAAATCTATGGGCTGCACAGTAAGCTCAGCAGTTAAAGTGCTTGCTTGTAAGGCCAAAGGACCTGAGTTCATTTCCATAGTACTCATGTAAAGCCAGATGCATATGGTGGTGCATGAGTCTGGAGTTCGTTTGCAGTGGTGGAAGACCCTGGCATACCCATTTCTCTCTCTCTCTCTCTCTCTCTCTCTCTCTCTCTCTCTCTCTCTCTCTCTCTCTCTCTCTCTCTTTCTCTCTCTCCTCTCTCTCATCTATCTGTCTCTCTCTCACAAATAAGTAAACAAATAAAATATCTTAAAATATATTCTAAAAAGGCAAAATCTATGAATTATGGAACAGTTAAAAAATAAAAAAAAAATTATGTCCTCTCACCAATATTACAGACCCTAGTCATAGAAAATATTTTAAATATGAGAGAAAATTTCCCAGACTTGGGGGAAAAGAGTCCAATCCAGACAGAAGAAGCACATAAAACACCAAATAGAAAGGACTAGTGTCATAGTCAGCCACACACTGCTGGGATGAATCTTCAAACCAGGCACAATTTGGGAGTGAGGAAAATATTTATTGAAACTACAGATTGAGGGGAAGTTCCCTAACAGCAAAAGAGGCTGCTCCCCTTTCATAGGTCTGAGCAGAGAGAAAAACCCATCACCTACACCTCACACATAGAACAGCAAACAGGCAGGAGGGGCAAAGGAGAGAATTTCTTCTCCCTTATATAGGCTTAGGGTGGGGTCTTGCAACTCTATCCCAGACTTAATGGCTTCCTGAGTCTCTGGCATTTCCTTCCTTCATGGTCTACACAGGAAAGGATGTTTACTTCTAGCTCCTTTGAGCTTCCTTACATTGGCCCCTACTGAGAGGCTGCCTTCCTGTAAACATCCTCAGAGACCCACCCAAGATTACTTGAAAGGTCAAGTTGACATCAAAACTTAACCATCACAACCAGAAAAGAAACTCCTACATTATGTTATAGTTAAAACAATAAATGTATGGTGTAAAGAAAGTTTATTGAAAGCTGCAAGAGAGAAAGACCAAGTCACATATAAAGATAAGTCCAACCAGTGACTTCTCAACAAAAACTGTAAACATCAGACAGGTTAGAAATGTATTTTAAGTATTGAAAGGCCACATCTGCCAATCAAGATTTCTGTATATTGCAAAACTATTTATCATGCTTGAAGAAGGAAGAAAAGCATTCCTTGATGAAAGCAGGGTAAAGAAATGTGTGTGGGACTAGGCCAGTTTTAGAAAGAATAGATACTAGGAAAAATGCTTAGGACTGAAGGGAATGACAAAAACATCCAAGACACCACAGGAACAAAAGCAAAGATATAAGAACAGTAGTTAAGTAAATGAGGATTAGGAAAAGACAAAACACTAAAAACCAACAAGACAGGAATTAGTGATCACTTGACAATAATTGAATCTCAGTGGTCTCAATTTGCTATCAAAAAGACATAGGCTGGAGGATTTGGAGATATGGCTTGGCTCTTGGGGCATTTGCCTGCCAAACCTGATGACACAGACACAGGTTTGATTCCCCAGTACCCACATAGAGCCAGATATACCAAGTGGTACATGCACCTGGAGCTTTTTTTTTGCAGTGGCTAGAGGCCCTGGCATATTCATTCTCTCTCTCTCTCTCTCTCTCTCTCTCTCTCTCTCTCTCTCTCTCTCTCTCTCTCTCTCTCTCCTTTCTCTCCTTGCAAATAAATAAAATGAAAGCAGTATAGGTAGTGTCTATCTTTCATTGCAAGAAGTGTTTCTTGAAAGATCCTGTTTTTCTAAGTCAATCTGCTACTCTTTGTGTTTTTATTTATTGGAACCAATAATATCCAGTTGTTATTGAATGGTGTGTATCACTTCCTGCCATATTCTTGATTTTGTAGTGTCTGGTGTTTTCTTAGTCTTTATTTCCTTAAGAACTGAACTAGCACCACATATATTTCCTTGCAGCCTCTTGGATATCCTTTTCTTTGTCTGGACCATGAATTTTCCCTTTTAATATCCACTGTAGTTTGGTGGTTGCAACTTCCTTTAGCCTGTTTTTATCATGGAAACTTTTTCTTTCTCCTTAAATTATGACTGAAATATTTCTGGGTATAGTATCCTGGGTTAGCATCTATGATTTTACAGAGCTTAAAACCAATTATTCCAAGCCATTCTAGCTTGTAAAGTTCCCATTGAAAAGTCAGCTGATGGACCTACATTTATATGTGGCTTAATGTTTCTGTCTTTCAACTCTAAATATACATTCTTTTCTATATTTAGTATTTTAATGTGGAGAGTTTCTTTTCTTGGGATGTATATTTTGTTTTCTGTGTTCCTCTTGTAACTGGATGGGCATTTCTTTCCATAGATTTGGGAATTTTTTGCTATGATTTTATTGAAAATAGTTTCTATGTCTTTGGTATGGAATTCTTCTAGTCTCACATTTCGGTAGATTTTGTCTTTCATGGTGCCCTCAATGTTTAGCATGTTCCATTCATATTTTTGTTTTGAATTTATCATTGTCATTGCTCAAGTGGATACTCTACTTCGTCTTTGAGCCCTGATAGTGTCTTCCATTCATGATCCATTCTTTTGCAGAGGCTTTCCATTGAGCTTTCCGTTACATTTTTTTATTAATAAGTAGAAATACTGTATGTACACTTCTTGTGTTGGTACCCCCATTTCCCTTCTCCCAGCCTTTATTCCACTGAGGACCTTCCTGAAGGGGATTTTCAGAATGCTCCCTGGGATGGAGAGCTATCAGAAGTACAAGCAGCAGTTTTGTGTGTTTTTTTTTTTTTTTTTTTGGTTTTTTTTTGCAGGTATGTGGCAATGCCTCTGGATATTCTTCCCACCATGGCTCTTATAATCTTTCCACCCATTCTGCAAAGCTCCCTGAGCCATAGTGGGTATTATGTCTGTTTTAGTGTTGAGTTCTTAAGTCTCCGGGTTTCTACTTTAAAGTCTTTTCAGTATCCTTTGAGTCTGTCTCCATTAGCCTTACATAGAATGTTGAGCTTGCTGCGGAAGCAGCATTCTTCCTTGTCTCACCACTACCTCTGTGATTGCACCTGGGTCTTAGATGGTGTGTTCGGGATGGTCCATCTCCTACCCGGGAGTCAGCTATCCTTTCAGGTATTGGTAGAATTAGGTTGTCCACTGTTCTTGCTGCCTTCTGAAAAATACAGATTCTCCCTTAAGCTTTTTATTTCACTTATTGTATTTTTCATTTCCATTATCACTTCAGTTTGTTTTTCTTATAGTATTTCTATCTCTTTATTGAGTTTTATTTTCTTATCTTGTAGTATTTCCTTTTTTATTTAGCTGATTATTTATATATTCTTGGAATTCATTTACGCTCTCTATATTTTTTAAATATATTTATCAATTTTTTAAATTCTTTGAACATATTTATCAACATCCATTTGAATTCAATGCCTGTAATTTTATCTAAGTCTCTTTCATTAGGTACTGTTCCCTTGGGATTTATAGATCTTAAAAGAGACATGTTGGGCTGGAGAGATGGCTCAGCGGTTAAGGCACTTGCCTCCAGTGCCTAAGGCCCTGGGTTCAATTCCCCAGGACCCACATAAGCCAGACCCACAAGGTGGTGGCCCTGGTGCATTCTCTCTCTCTCTCTCTCTCTCTCTCTCTCTCTCTCTCTCTCTCTCTCTTTCTCTCTCTGTATCTCTGCTTAAAAATGAATAAATAAAATATTTTTAAAAAGAGACATGTTGTCTTTGTTTTTCATGTTTATTTTGTTTTTTGCACTATGATTTATATTATTGATTTCATTGTTGCTGTTGTTAATTTATGTCACTTCTCTTCCAGTTCAAGTGTTTGTTTGCAATATTTGGCAGAAACTAGGTTTTTCTAGGAATGGGATGTCATTTTTCTCTGCTAGATTGATGTTCAGAGCTCCAATCTTTATCACCAGTCCTCCACTGTGAGTAAAATACTGTCTGTAGCAGTCACTATCTAGGGGGTAGACACACTATGAGTAGTACTAATGTCACGTAAAACAATCACTTCTTACATACTAATATTATTACTTACTACATAATGTTAAGGTGTAAAGGGATATTGATCATAATGTATACTAATATAATAGTTGTTATGGCTATAAGTGTGAAAAGAAAAAGAGAAGGAAAAAATAAAATAAAACTAGTGAATACTATATGGATGTCATGGAGAAAGTAGAGGAGGGAAATGTAAACAGAATGATCAAGGGAGGGGACAAGATTTGAAAATTTCAAAGAAACATAGACTCAAAGGTTATGATATTAGATCATGTAAAATAGCTCCATCTCCCTCAGGAAACTGAAGTGTAGAAACCATGCAAACCAGACTACATTACTTTGGGAGGGGACAAAGTAAAAGGAAAGCATAATGAGAAAAAAAGAGGGGGGAAAGCCATAAAGAACAAGAACAGTGTGGGGTGTTATAGATACCATAGGTGTCATAGGATAGAGAGCTGTGTTGATGTGAAAAGTGACAGGCCTTATTTTTGGCTCTCATTTGGACTCTCTTGCCTTCTTTTCTGGGTTCCTTGCACACTGTTTCCTCTACTTGGGTTTCCCCTGGAATGGGTGGTTCTTTCCCCCCTTCTGAGTCTTCATTTGAAGTACTAGATTACTGATGCTATTAATGATTGTGGGTAGAGGTGCAGAGGCAGAATCTCAGCTCTGGCAACTCCTCTAAGAATTCCTTTAGGGCTCTAGTCAGAAATTTCAGAACTGCCCCTGTGCTACTCTGCCCAATACTTTCAGTGTTGCTGGAGTCCGTGTGGAAGTTCCCATGTACACTTTGGTCACCACCAAGTTTTCAGCTCACAAAATGCTTTGCAGAGCTGTTACAAAACTTCTTTTCTGAAGTTCTATGGTATTTTGTGTCAGGTTTCAGTGTAGGGTCCATGAATTTCCTGAATGCAGTTAACAGCCTGCTCTTTCTGATGAACCAGTTCCATAGCACACGCCTTTTGAACATGGTGACTTCTTCTGTCAGTTTCCTGTGATGAACATCTGACACCAAAAGGAGAGGAAGTTTGCTGGGTTCTTCTTCTGATGTTGTTGCTGTTGCCCTAGGTGTTGAATTTCTTTCCAGATGTTTTGAGTGTCCATTGCTTTTCTAATAACTGCTTTTCAGCTTTCCTCAGATTATTCCTTTAGAATGTGGTTGACCATGCAGGAACCCCATCTACCTTGTAAGGTTAAAAATGCATGACATGTGTAAAGCCTCTTGCTCAACATATGACACTTAGCAATTATTCAGACAGTGTCAGTTGATAACCTCAATATCACATCTACTTTCCAAGATACAGCCACAGTTCAGTTATTTGCTTATTTATTCATTTATTTATTTATGCACACACATGTGTACATGCATGCTAGAGTTTCTTATTCCTACAAATGACTGCTAGTCTGACTTTATATGGGTGGGTAGGAAATAGACCCCAGGCTTGCAGGCTTTGCAAGCAAGTGCCTTTCATGACTGAGCCATATCTTCATCCTCCACTTTTTTTTTTCTCCCATAAAGTGATACCAAAGGCCGGGCATGGTGGCACATGCCTTTAATCCCAGCACTCGGGAGGCAGAGGTAGGAGGATCACCATGAGTACAAGGCCACCCTGAGACTACAGAGTGAATTCCAGGTCGGCCTGGGCTAGAGTGAGACCCTACCTCGAAAAAGCAAAAAAAAAAAAGTGATACCAAAGGCAGTATCATCCATACCATGTTGTGACTGGCTTTTCTCCATGAAACTTAAGGGTTCATATTCACTATTGTAATCATGGTTGTGCTTTAATATTATCTTCGCAGTTGACTGGGATTTGCTCTAAACTTTTATCCTGTTCTATATCACTTGCATATTTGATACTCCTGACATCTCAGTCCTCATCCAAGTCAGACTAGTCATGCATCGAATAAAAAACCAAAGCCAAACCCTTTACCCAGGTGTATATCCATTTCCACTTTTCATCAGTTCTTTAATGAATTGCAAATGGAGCTTGCTGCATGGACATCTGAATTCCTTCTTCTTGCCAAGAAAACATTGTAAGAGAAAAACCAGACTAGTAAACTTGTCTCTGGCCTTCCCCAGATCCATTTGCCATCAACTCTTTAAAGAAGAAAATGTTGGTCACAAAGCAGTGAATTTATACAGGCTCTTAATACTCATTTTCTAATCTATAACCATCTTTCTCATAATCAACATTTTCTAACCGATACGGGGAAATATTGGCAAGTTATATTTGGCTTTTGCCATTGAATTTTTCCCCGAGTTCATGTCCCCTAATGCAAAAGAATTATACATAGGAATAGAATTAAGTCATATTAGATATTTATTCTAATTTAGTAAATTAGAAAAAGGGGGGTTGGATGGGAAATTCTCCCAGTCACCATATGGGAAGTTACAGGGTTCTCCAGCCACCAGTGTGGTGAGAACACGTGTCAGATAGTTTAACAGAACTTACATTATTTAGCTAAATAAGCAGCCAAAGAAAAGATAACAGTGAGTTCCCATTGAGAGAGAGAGAGTGGGTTGGTGAGATGGCTCAGTGGTTAAGGCACTTGCCTCCAGTGTCTAAGGCCCCACATAAGCCAGACCCACAAGGTGGTGGCCCTGGTCTTCTCTCTCTCTCTCTCTCTCTCTCTCTCTCTCTCTCTCTCTCTCTCTCTCTCTCTCTCTCTCTTTCTCTCTCTCTCTCTCTCTTTCTCTCTGTGTATATCTCTCTGCTTGAAAATGCATAAATAAAATATTTTTTAAAATAATAATAAATAAATAAATAAAAAAGAGAGAGAGAGAGGTTCATGAGGGAAAAAGTCTGGAGCCTGCCCCCACACCCCAGCCATTAGCTGGGGTGTGGAGGAAGGCCTTACCTTCTTAAGGCCTGGAAATTCAGAGATCCTTCTGCTGCCTGGCCATGTGGGGAAAGAGGCCCACTTCCTCTAGGGAAGTTAGTTTAAGTTCTCCCCTCGTTAGTCAGAGAGACAGCTGATTGGTTCATATTTGACCAATCAGTTTTAGCACCTAGGTTGTAGCTCTAACTAGGCACCTCCCACTCAAGGGGAGGAGTGGAAGGGGAGGGGTGGTTCCTGCAGACACCTGACCATCACATAACCATATCCATCTTTGTCATAATCTAAAAAGGGCTTTTTTCCCTTCCTTTTTTGTAAGCAAAACAAAGACTCCCAAATACATATATGTCCTAATTCTAGAATTTATGAATTGGCTACTTTATGTGGTAAGGGAATTTTTAAGGTATAATTAAGGGTTAAAAACTTTGAGATGTCCAGTCTCTTTGCCCAGTAAATAATTGTCATACACACAAAAAAAAGAAGTGTCCCTCATCTATCCACATATGTCCATAACAAACAAGAACTTTCCCACCTGTGACCAGGAGAAGATCAAGTTTTCTGAGAGAGTTGCAGTGTCGTTGGATGAATGGGGCCACAAGCCAAAGGAAAGAAGCTACAAATTAGAAGAAAGCATCAGTACTTTGCCTATAACCACAATACTGAGGATCTGGGGCAGAAAGATCATGCGTTTAAGCCCCGTTCAAGCCAGATAGTGAATTTCAGTCCAGCTAGTGCTACATAGTAGGACCTTACTCACAAACTGAATAAGTGAGAGAAAATGTAGTTCTGGTGCCACCTTGCTTTTAAGCCATTAACATCTATTTTAGACCTTGGACCAAATGGTAAGGTGATAAATTTGTGTTATTTTAAGCCAGTATGTGTCAATATTATTATAGCAGCCATCAAAACCTAATATCTCATTGCCATATCCCTTCCCTTTTGTAAATCTATACTTTCAATTAACATAGATTTTTCTTCAAATTAACCTATGGTCAGGGCTTAATTTGGCTAAGACATAGGAGACAAGTAAATGTCAGATACAATGGAGAAAATCATGAGTCTTGCAATAAAAAGTCTGGTGTAGGTTGTTGTATAGCAAAACTTTTAGAACTGTTGCAACTACTGTGTAACTACTCTGTAAAATTTAAAATTCACATCGTTTCTGCTCCATGTACTTTGTCTAATTAAATAAAATCACTTGAGGTTTTACAAAATGTATTCTATCCTTACAATATGTAGAATTGTGGGAACTACCTTTGTGAGCGAGAGCCCGTCTGTTACCAGTTGTGTGACTTTGAAAAGTCATTTTCAATGGGAAAGTAGGCTAGGGAACTGGAAAAATGAAGTTAAAAAAAAAAAAAACATTAGTCCACAAGTGTCATAACCATTTAAAAATCATTTTAGAGAACATGCACTCTCACAGGAGGCTCTTTTGGATTTTTTCTCATACATCTTCTGTTTCTTGCATATATACCTAGTGGGGAAGGTTTCTTGTGCTCACTAGCTTTTCTCATATGTTAATCTTTTTTTTTTTTTGATTTTTCAAAGTAGGGCCTCACTGTAGTCCAGGCTGACCTGGAATTCACTATGTAGTCTCAGGGTGTCCTTAAACTCATGGCAATCCTCCTACCTCTGCCTCCCGAGTGTTGCCCAGCTCTCATATGTTAATCTTTATTCATTTCTTTTTTTAAATATTTTTATTGTCCATAATGAGTTACATTGTTTAGTGGGCGGGCCAACAATGAGTTGTTATCCCCAATTCCTCATTGCCCCCTGTTGCGGTCAGCTTTCTAATTGCTGCGCAGAAAGAACCCAAACAAAAGTGGCTTGTGGAGGAATGGGTTTATTTGGCTTAAGGACTCAAGGGGAGACTCCATCCTGGCAGGGAAAACGATGGCATGAGCAGAGGGCTGGACATCACCTCTGCCACAGCACTGCAAACAGCGGCAGGAAGGTGTGCCAAATAGTGGCAAGGGGAAGCTGGCTTATAACCCCATAAGCCCGCCCCCAACAACACAGCTTCATTGAGGTTGTAAAACCCAAACTGCCATCAGCTGAGGATTGATCTATCAGAACACATTCATTTGTTTGTGGGGGACACCTGGATCAAACCATGACAGTTTGCCCCTGGCCCCCACAAACTAATAATCATACATGATGTAAATACAATGCATTCAGCTCAACTCCTAAGTCCCAAAACTTTCAACTGGGCCATAATACCAAAAATAAACCCATAATGGCACAGAACATTCACAATGCAAAACATGAGGCACAGCAAAAACAGATTGACCAATACAATACAAGATTCAAAACAAACAGGGCACCATCAATCTCTAACTCCAAGTTCAATGATTCTAACCAATAAGTCTCTCGGAGATTCAAATCCACCCCTCCAGCTCTGCTACTCACAGTCTGGGAAACTTCATCTGGTGCTGGCAGCTCGCCTTGGCACCCATCCATAGTCCTGGAATTCTTTGGGTCTCCATTGCAACCCACAGTTCATCCTCATGGCTCCATCAGGCTCCATGCAGGCAACCTAGCACACCTGCTTCACATGCCGATGGCCATTTTTCAAAAACAAAACTGTGTTGCAAATCCAATGACCCTCTCTTTCTAACTAATCTCCATTCCACAGAACCAGGTGGGCTAC
>PVHP010013776.1:0-40242 GCA_004024765.1 Zapus hudsonius
GTTTGGCACACCTTCCTGCCGCTGTTTGCAGTGCTGTGGCAGAGGTGATGTCCAGCCCTCTGCTCATGCCATCGTTTTCCCTGCCAGAATGGAGTCTCCCCTCGAGTCCGTAAGCCAAATAAACCCATTCCTCTACAAGCCACTTTTGTTTGGGTTCTTTCTGCGCAGCAACTAGAAAGCTGACTGCAACAAAGGGGAAGGAAAACTTCATCACAGTGGGGTAAGCATGGCAAAGCAGTGGTAGTGTGTCACATCTTGCCATATCAGTTGGGAGAAAGTAACTAGTCTGAACTAGCTCTGAATATCCAGTGGGCTGAAATAATAAACCTCGGTGACACACCTCCTACAGCAAGGCTCCACCTCCCAAAGGCTTCACAACCTTCCCAAATTGCTATCAGCTAGGGACCAAGTGTTCAAAGCACAGGGGTTATGGAAAATATTCTGCATTCTAACCATAATAGGGAAACACCCTACAGGTGTCAGGAGTGAGAGCCAGGAAGCTTCCAGGGCTCAAGGTGTGACCTCAAGTTGTTGCTAAAAGCTCACTCTACCCTTCTACACTCAGGTCCACTCAAGAGGGAAAGGCAAAGGCCATCTCTCCCTGCTTCTTCCAGCTGAGCTAGAGAAATAGGAGCCCAGGTACCCACCCTCTTCTGTAGAAATTAAGAGTTAGACCAACCCAAGAGGTGAGTCTGATGCTCTCAGCCAACCATGGTGGTCCTTGGGGCCTTGGTCATGTAATCCTGATCAGGAAGACCTAAGCCTGTTGAAAGGTTATCCCATTCAAAACAAGAAAAAAAGATGCATTGAATAGGCATTAGCTGAGTTCTTTATGTGTATGTTCTTATATACACAGTACCTTATGAAATGTGCTATAAAAAGATAGAAGCCTAAAAAATAAAAAGTATGCCCACTCAGATAGAAAATGGCAATTGGCATTTGAACGTAGGAAGTCTCATTCTAGAATTTGTATTACCTATCACTGGTCTATAATATCAACAGAATTGGAGGGGACATGAGGGAGAAAGTTCAGGTTCATACAGAAAAATAAATAGACCAAAATACTAGTAAACACTCTGAAGGAAAAAAAAAAGCATGTTATCTAGGCAACTAAATCTGTGTGTCACTATCATATGCTCAGAATAATATCCCAATGGAACAGAAAAATGTGAGAAATAGACCCAGCTCTGTATGAAATTAGTTCGTGCTAAACGTGGCATCTCAGATCAGTGGGGGAAGGGTGGAGAGATCAGTCTGTGCATGGGCACCTGGGAAACCATGTAGAGAAAAAAACAAAGTAGGACCCATGGCCCACTCCAAGCAGGCTCCAGGATAAACTTCAAGAGGATCAGAGATTTAAAACTCAAAAGCTATGAACCATAAAATGACTGAAAGGAAATAGCAGAATTTCAACACCACCATGAGTGGTGGCGCTAACCAAGACTCAGAAGTCATAAAGGAAAACATAGATCATTCTGACTGATAAAAATTAAAATTTCTGCATGGAAAACTTGACAAGGAAAATCTAAGGGGATATATTTATAACCCGTGTCACAGATCAAGGGCTGATCTCTCTACAATGCATAAGCTCCTACAAATTGATTAGACCATCCGGGTAGGGAACACAACACAAACGAATGAATAAAAAAAAAAGATTACAAATGACCTTTCAATATATGAAAAGATGCTTGACTTTGTTCGTAATAAGAAAAATGCAAATGAAAGCCACACTGAGATAAGCTATGGTGTTTATCTAACATGTTGGCCAAGAGCCAAAAGTTGAACGACACTCCCTATTTAGAAAGGCTGTGGAATACAGGCTCTCACGCATTAGTGTCAGAAAAACCCTGTGGAGGGCAATTGGGTAACATCAATCAAAATTACAGTGCATGCACACACAGACCTTTTCCCCAGCAATCCCACTTCGGGGAACTTCCCTACAGATAGACTTGCAAACATGTAAAATAGCATATTGACAAGGTTAGTCACTGTTTCATCACTTATTATAGCGGGAGATGGGAGGCAGATAAGCCTTCACCCACTGGGGTGGTGAGATCAATGATGGGTTTATGGTATGTCCACTCCACAAAGAACTGTGCAGCTGACTGGAAACCAGAAGTCAGGAAGCTCTCGGGTGCTGGGCAGGAAGAACCCCAAACATACAGTGTAGGGACAGTGCAGGCCAATGCTCACAGCATTCTCCGGGTGGTATTTTTTGTAAGCTGGGGAAAGCAGAGGTATTTTTTTACTTATTTGCATTTTCAAAAAAACTAAAACTTATGAACAAATAAAAGTGGTTTCCCGTTGAATCAGGGAGGCAATGGCTACACGCAGGGGAAATTGGGTGAGGGGAAGAAGATTGTTCACACTTAAGTTTTTGGTACTATATGAATATGTTATCTATTAAAACATTATTTTTAATTTAATGGAGGTTTTAAACCTTTTTCTCAATATACCCAGTAGTATATGTAATGGCTAATGTCAATTGTCAACTTGATTTGGTCTAGAATCTTCTAGGAGACAAGTCTCTGGGCAAATCTGTGAGAGTGCTTCTATATCAGGTTACCTGGGGTGGGAAGACCCACCCTGAGTGCGGGAGGCACCATTCCATAGACTGGAGGCCTGGGTGGAATAGACCTGGGCATGAGGCTCTGAGACCATTTTAGTGAAGTAAAAATGAGGGTCAAAGATACCTGGTAGGTGATTTTTTTATTACGATGGATCTATATCAGAATGTCCCAGTGTGGCCTCAGAGACAGGAATGTGCAGAGAGCACCAGGTGCAGAGCTCAGAGCATTGCACCCCACTACTAACTCCCTACCCCACCCTCACACACACTCCAGGCTCTGCCTCCCATATTGCCAGTTCTCAGCCCTGCCTGGAAAGCTTTAATAACAATACCAATTACCAGCTTAAAATATTGACCAATGTCAAATCAAGAAAATTTCCCTGCTCTTACCCAGGACCAGTGGCAGCCACAGGTGGACCAGTGTGTATGTGTGGATGGCTGTCTTTTTAGCAACAAGTTACTGTCTTGGACCAGGAAGCTCGTGGATGCAGGGTCTGTTCTGACTTCACTCACCAGTATGAAACAAGTGCCCATCAAGCAGTTGGTGCTCAATGTATATTAGATGAGTACATGAACAAGTGAATTCTGGGGTCTATAGCAGGAAGCAGAGAGAGAGAAGGCCATAGCTAGGCAAGGAGGGAGCCCCTGTCATGGTCTTCAGTGAGACCCCATTAGGCCCAGCAACCACCAGGGAGGGATCCAGGACAAGGACTCCCTCCCTGACAAGGCCCTATCCCTTTTATTGGCTATGACAGGAACCTGTTTTCTCCAGGGACCACCCATCAATCCCACCAGGACTGAGGAAATATCCCATACTCAGCTCTGTTTGGCTCACTGAAAGCTTTCCATGTGGCAGAGAATACCAGGTGGCTGTGCCTGACACCTAGCTGGAGAGAAGAAGCCAGTTTCTCCATCTAACACCAGCCGGTCTGTGCAGCCTGATACTCCCTGGCCCAGATAAGAAACCTCCCAGGACTCAGAAGGACCTCACAGAGAATCCCCACCCCCTCCAGACCACAGCACAGCACAGAGAGCCTAGCCAGTATGATCTGCAGGGACAATTTTGGGAGCGGGATGCTTCCAGACTCTGGCAGGGTCCTAGTCAACTCAGAACTGAGCTCAGTTTCACCCTCTGTAAAATCGGGGCTCTAGTACAGACTGCTACGAAGACTGAAGACTACGTCCTGTAGGAGACACCTAACAGGGATGCCAGCGTACTGGATGTCATCTGGGCTATGGTTCACCAGCTCCCATGGTCCCAGTGAAAGGAGCTGGTGTCCTGCTGGACACTCCTCCTGTCCCTTGGGAGTGACAAGAGACCTGGAGCTCCTTCCCGTTGCATGGCAGGGAGCTTTCTGTGCACAGTTAGAAGTAGAGTGAGGGTTCTACCGTGGGGGGCAGTGTTACAGTGAACCCATGTTTCATGATTTAAGTAGGAAATGTTTCCAAGAAGATCATGCGTGAAACTCTTGGCACTATTTGCAGAGCTGGTAGAAATGTTAGGAAGTGGGACTTACCTAGAAAAAATAGGTCACTGAGAACATGACTTTGAAAGGTCCTCCATCCCTTGCTGTCTTACTTCCTGTTCACCCTCAGGTGAGCACCCTCCTCCACCACAAGCTCTGGTACCATTATGCCCTAGCCGAGCATATGGAGCCAAGCAACCCTAGACTTAGCCCTCTGAAACCATCAGTCAAAATAAATCTTTCCCTCTTACAAAAGTGCCTTACTTTTGTCGGGTACTTAGTCACAGCAACGCAAAGCCTAACTACTTAATCACCTCATAGGCCCGTAAAATTACAAGCAGATACTATAAGGGAACCAGAAAAGCCTTCCTGGAGCCTTTACCCCTGGGCCAGTGGCCATTAGGAGAGATGTTCACTACCAGTACCCTGCACCTGGGTCACGTGAATTCCTGGGGAAGAGCATAGACTCAGAGAGTAGCTACAGCATCTGCTTAATACTCACACCTCTGTCACGGGTAACCCTGGGCTGGGGTGGACATTTGAATGACATAAAAGCAGAATGACCTCATGCCTTCTGGCCAGACACATGATGGAGAGACCCACGCAGGCCCTGGAAAGGGGTCCCTGAGCTGGACCACTGAGGATCCCCATCGTGCTCATACCAACACCCATTTGAGCACCAAGGTCTGCCCTGGTGGGCCACAGATCATGTTACCCAGGCAGACAAGTGACTAGATACCTCAGAGACAACATCCCCAGAATTCAGAGGGCAGGGAGAACCTGAAATGGTCATTCTCAAAATATTCAGCTCTGGCTGCCAAGATGTTCAACAAACCAAAGGCTCCTCAGAAATTGCCCCACCCCATTTAGGGACATCTTGGGGCTACCCACTGAAGTTTCATGCCACAATTTCCACATAGCTTCTAACTTTATGAAACTTCTCCAACTTGGTAAAATAATACCCATCATGCCAAGTTTCCTGTGATATATTTGAGTTCCCCCAAAGATGACAGTTATGTGTCCACTGCCTCATCTTGCTGAGGTTCCAAGAAAACTCCCTTCTTAGAGACCCAGCCCCACAAATGCCAGCTGCAGCAGCTACATTATCATGATTAGGACAAAATACACAACCAGAATTAGTTTATGGAAGGAAACAGTTTGGTTTTGTAATGTTTATTTATTTACTTACTTTATTTACTTCTTTATTATTTATTTATTTACTTGTTTATCTGCAAGCAGAGACTGAAGAGAGAAAAGAATGTGAAAGGCCACACTAGCGCCTCTAGCCACTGCAAACAAACTCCAGATACAATGCACTACTTTGTGCATCTGGCATTTTGTGAGTGATGGGGAATCAAATTAGAGTTGTTAGGCTTTGCAAGCAAGTGCCTTAACCACTGAGCCATCTCTCTAGCCCCCAACTCACAGTTTGTGGGGGAAGTTTCATCATAGTGAACAAAGCACAGCAGGAGCACACAGCTGGGCCTCATCTCTCCAGGGAAGCAGGGAGGAAAAAGAGAGAGAGAGCTAGCACTGGAAAAGGGAGCTAGATTACAAAATCCCAAAGCCCACCCTCAGTGATATACCTCCTCCAGTAAGACTCTACCACCCAAAGGCTCCACCTGCTGGGGACTGAGCGTGAGGCTTAATCACAAACACATGAGGCTCTGGGAAACACTTTTCAGTCAAAGGACCACACCAGTCACTGCCCAGATACTCCAGGCCAAGCTGCAGCCACTGCACCCACCCCTCTCCTGACCCTTTGCTGCTGGAAGGAAAAAGGACATCCTTTGGCAGATCCAGAGCAAAGCAGGGTCATCCAAAGCAGGCATCTCCCTCCCTGTCTTTGCCATGGATAGCTTAAGAATCCATAGTCCCACCTAACCTCCTTGTCCATATGTTGAAAGTTATAACCAATGGAGACTCTCTATTGAAGGATTGAGGAACGATTAGGCAAGATAGAGATGGTCTGTTGACTATGAGAAGTAATATTAATATCCCTGATGATAAGCATGTGTTGAGCCTTTACTACATGCTATGTCCTGATACACACCTAAGATACATATTGCATTCTGCGTAGCCTATAAGGCTATATAGATTACCTCCATTTTATAGCTAAGGAAACTGAGTATAAGACTATAAGAGTGTAATTGGCCATGCAGACCCTCAACCTGTTGATGAAAGAAGCTGATGCATGTTTGTGCTTATCTGACCGCCCAGTACATCAATCACTACCTCTTTGGGTCGTAGATGCCAATCCTGGCTCCGCTGCTTCCCAGCTTCACTGCTCCTACCTGTTTCCTCAATTGTCTGATGAGGATGATTCCTTCTCCTGTCCCATCTCCCTGAACTGCCTAGGCAACCAAAGAAGTCAAGATCAGAAAATAACTTGCAAAGCACAAAAGCCCAGATCCGCAAGCATCCCTGGTTATTCCTTCTGCAGCAGAAAGAATTCCTTCAGTGAACAGCATTTCCCCTCTTCACTTCTTGATTCTCTGCAAGGCACTGGTTGCTCCTCTCCTCATGGGATTCCCAAACATCCCATGCCTACAACATGAAGACAGGTTACAAAGAGCCATAATGTGGGGAAATGTCATGATTTTTCCCATCTGAGCAGTGACACAGATATGAAAATAGAAAGGGACAGAGGGACTCCACCCTATGGCTGACTGGTCCTGCTGAGCTAAAAGGAGCACAGGGTTTTGAGACTGGGCAAGATCAACAAGGAACTGGCTACTGGAGAGGAAAAGAGATGGCATTTCTTGAGCTAATGGGACTAAAAATAGTGTGAGGTTTTCCACACGCCGAGGAGCGGGTGCTTCAGGATGTGACAGCAAAGCATTCCTCATAATGCCTATTGGCCACTCAGAGCCATGACAGCAACCAGTCTAGTGACAGAAGTAAGGAGGAGATGGTCACTTGTCCCCATCGCCGCACCTCTGGTCATGCAGTGCCCTTCCCAGAATGCCTGCCCTTCACCCTCCACCAAGCTGAGTCACCCTTACCTTGACTTCCAGCCACCTCTACAAGCAGCCTTTCTTGAACTTTTTTCCATACCTGCAACATCGGAAGGAAACCTGCAATGAGGGAAGGGAAATGAGGTCGGAGATTGGTGCCTATGGCCAGGGAGATGTCCTGTGGGTGAAGCACTTACAGCACAAGCATGAGGACCCAACTTCAGAGCCTCAGCACCCACATTTAAAAAGTCAGGTGTGGCAGCAAGTATTGCAATCCCGGCTGTGGGCAAGCAGAGGTAAGAGGATCCCTAGGACCTGGTGGCTGGATAGTCTAACCAACTGTGAACTCTAGTTCAGGATCAGAGCCTGACTCACAAAATGAGATGGAGGTAGGAAAGAGGGCTCTGTCTTTAAAGCTTTTGCTACACAAGCATGAAGACCTGAGTTAGGATCCCCAGGACTCATGTAAAACCAGACCCAGTAGCTCATGCCTGTAATCCCAATGCACCTACAGAAAGATGGGAGCAAGAGACAGGAGAGTCCCTGGAAGCTTGTGGGCTGGCTGGCCTGGTGCACACAGAGGTGAACAGCAGACACCCTACCTCAAACAAGGTGGAAAATGAGGACCCAGAGCTTGTCCTCTGACCTCAACAAGCACGCCATGGCATGTGTGCATGTGTATTTACATACACAAGTACTCACATGTACATGTACATAAACAATGCAAAGTAAGTAACATAGCTAGAGACTGAGGTGGACACCCGATGTATCAACCTCTGGCCTCCATGCACATACGTGTCCACCTACACACATGTGAACATGCATGCATAAAATACACACCCACAAAAATCAGTTTGTTCCACCCCACAGTTATATATTCCAGAAAGGAAGGCCCTGTGCCATCAAGAGCTTCTTGGCCCAACACTCCAAGTGGGGCGCCCTACAGTAATGAGGCAATTCTCTGAGGATCTCAGAGAAGATCTCAGAGCTCCTGTGGTTATTGAAGTTGACCCATCAGTTCACTCATTTATTCACTCAGCACATATTCACTGGGCTCCTTCCGATGCCTGGAGTCAGGACTCCTCCACCACAGAAGAGCTCAGCCCTCCCAGGACTCAGTTTTATGAATGAAACAGGCATGGATATCCCATGGCTCCGTAACAAGGGCTCCAACGTGGACTAACCACTGAGAGCAGCAGAGAGATAGAAATAAAGAAATCCCAGCCTAACAAAGGAGATCCACATGCCCTTGGGGAAAACAGCAACCACTCAGTTTCCTCCTCTGTGAAATGGACATAATAGCCATGTGGATTTTATGGGGATTAAATGAGTTCTAGTAAGAATAGTGCCAAGTGCCTATTTCATCCTAACTATTCACTGAATTCTGGGCTGGGACTGAGGATCAGATGGAATGGGGAAGTGGGGTGAAAGGAGAGAATGCTAGACAAGTACGTTCCACACAAAGAAACAGTGTGTTTAGAATAGTCAATAAACAGTGTTTAGAATAGTCAATAAATCAGGCAATGAACATTTCTTACACAAATACACTCTCAAGAGATGTGAGAATAATGCAGCCCTCCTAAGTCACACCCTTAAGCTATTGTACCCTGGCATGTGTCTGTGGTACAAAGTGGCACCTAAGCCAAGTGTATACAGGCAAGTCTGCTAGATTGTCCTAAGCAGAGTTCCCATGTGTCTTAATAGCAGAAACAGTCCTTTGCCTTATGGTGGTCCTTCAGCGCTGAACCATCAAGGGTGACCAAGTCCCCTCTTTCCTCCCTCTTTCTGTTATTTCATGATCCCCTCCATCCTGAGAAAAGGTCTTAGCCAAGACCATAGAGATCAGTGTCCCATCTTAAGGAACAATCAGGGAAGTACAAGCTGAGGACAAAGGACTCTGGGCTTAGATTCACCCCAGCTCCACCAGCTGGTGCTCTGTGGCTTTGGGCACATTACCCAGCACCCATTGCAGACATCTCATCAGGTGCCTGGGAGGAGCAGGTAGTGAAGGTTTTGATGAGATGTTTCTTGCCACCATGACATGGATCCTAAGATTTCCCATCAGAAAAGTCTGAAGCAGGGGGGAACTGGAGAATCCATCCTCACTCTCCACCTTCTCCTCCCTTGTGTCCTGACCCCTCTACCTTCCAGAGCTGAGTCTCAAGGAAGCATCTCAGCATGGCATCTTGGCCACCTCATGAGTGTGCATCTTGGCAGAGTGGAGGAAGAGGAAGAAATGTATGGCCACCATGATGTTGCCACCCTCCAGGTTGGCAGCAATGTCTTAGTTTGAGAGCTGGGCAGAACCTCTCAGAGACTCCATGTGGGACTAATTCAGGCTCACCAGGGTGCTCTCAAAGCAGGGACAGGTGAAGCTGGTATGCGCTGTTCCTTTATGGCCCCTGGTGGCACTGAACCCTGAAAGGGCTCCTTGGACTAGTTAACCTGATGCTGGCCTGCTCTGCAGAATAAACCAGAGGCTGCAAAGGTCCCAACTGCACCCATGCTGAAAAGTGCAAGAGTTCCCTGGGGCTTCTGCCTGGCTCCCTGGGGTATTTGCCCTGCCTTAGAGATTTCAGCGGGCTCTCTGCCATCCCATCAAAGAGACATTTTGTGTTTCCAGTTACCAGTCCCCACTTACATCCTGATCTGAGCTTGAATGCCAGGCCATATTAGGTCATAAAGGCCAGGCCTGTTGATTTGTCTCATTGGTCACATCACATCATATTTTTAGGGGTGATGGAGTTGAAGACAATGCCAGAGGGTGAGTTTTCCTCCTGAGTGACATTGTGCCATCTCCATACATGGAGGCTCAAGACCCCCATCATTCCCACCATAGTTCGGAGTGGAACCAGTTCTGAGACGAAGTATAAGTCCTGCTAAGCACCTGGTTTCTAGTGGCCCAGGATGAAAGGTAGAAGGTCCAACATTCTTGTGGGGGGAAAAAATCAACCTGCTTAGAACAGCCTTTCCTGTACCTGTTGTCCTCACTTCTGCAAAACCACAGCACTTCAGTGTGTGGGCCTTGACTCTACCGTCTGCCAGGTCCATCATGGCTGTGGCGAGGAACACAGCTTGAAAGGTGCTGCTTCCCCCATAGTCTCATTAGGCTTACCTGAGGTAACAGTGGGGCAGGAAATTGAGACCAGGAATGGGGAGCCAATGTCCTCAAATCATGAAGAAAACATGTGAGAGAATTGGAGCCTCTCTCGTGGACCCAGGAGCTTGGTTTCCTTTCCCTAAAGTCTTCCCTGGGAAGGGAGGAGTCCTGGAAGTCCCTCTCTACTTCATCCCTACCAAGCCTCATGGGACTGGGGCTGGAGAAGGGGAGAGAGGAAAAGTGCTTTCTGTAATTTTCCACTTGTCTCCCGCATTTCATCTAGGCTTAATAATATCTCTCTCTCAAGTTGTGTCCCATCTAACCCTACCAACCAACCGTAGGCCGATAGCAGAGATTCTCGCAAGAGATGAGCCACCACAGTCATACCGTGGAGGATCCATATGGAGCCCCCGCAGAGAATGATGGGACAAACAAGGGACCCACAGCCACAGCCATTCAATCAACACAGGATAAGCCAGGGGGACAGACACCAACAATTTTCAACACAAAGCCCCCTAAGCGCACAACATTAAAGCAGCCTTAATACTCACCACCATGACTCAGGGAACTGAGCGGAAGAGGGGGCAGAAAGATTGTGAGAGCCGTGGTGGGGGAGACTATCCAGAGGCATGACACCCCTCAGTAACAACACACTTGGGCCAGGAGAACCAGGCTGAGTACTAGGCTATACATGGTCCCCTGCCACAAGGACTGATCCAGACCCACGGAAGAGGATATCCAGCTGATTGGGGATGGGGAGGGGGGGCAATGGGGAATTGGGGATAACAACTCATTGTTTTCCCACTAAATAATGTAACTCATTATGGTCAATAAATAAATATATATATATATTAAAATAAAAATAATAATAATAATCTCTCTCTCTCTCTCTCTCTCTCTCTCTCTCTCTCTCTCTCTCTCTCTCTCTCTCTCTCTCTCTCTCTCTCTCTCTCTCTCGGGATCCAACATACAAGAGACTCAGACCATCTCTAGAGCAGGTAGAGAGACAAGGCTATTCCTCTAATGATCTGAGTCTCAACCCCGGCCAATAATTGAGCAGGATGTCAGTGTTCCCAGAACTATGATTGAGGAGCAGCTCCAGGAAGTAGCTGAGATAGAGGGATGGAGACCTATGTAATATAGTTGCTTTGGGAACAGAGCTGGGTCATAAGATTCCTAAATTCACAGAGATGAGGCCCTGAGTGAGTGGTCAGGGATCCATGCCAGACATTATCTTTGGACATAGTTCTTTGGCCATCAACCCATCCATGTTCTTCACACATCAGGTCACAGATCACCTACCAGAGAAGACCCTCTGAAGCATTGGGCTCAATAAAAAGCTTCATCGAATGGTCTTTTCTTCCCTACCTATGGGCTAGTGTGTAGGAAGGTGAGGAGAGACAGCAGTGGTAACACCAGCAACAACAGTGAGAATGTGATCAAGACTTCTAGAGAGCAGCCAGAAGCAAAGATGGTGGGGAGCAGAGAGAGCAGGTGGGGAGCGGAGATGACCAACAATGGAAGCATAGAGATAGTAGCATCTATGCAGACCCTGGTTTTTGGAAGAGTCGCCAAGAAATTGCCGAAGTAACCAAGGAATGGTAGAAGGTCCCAACCCCCAAGGCCCAAGAGCTGTAACACTAGCAGTCAGGAGGCCATGGGTCCTGACCCAAGGCCTTGCATCTCTAACACTCGCTACTTCTCACTGATATTACTACTAGGGGCTGCTAAGAGCAGCAGAGTCCACTAGGCTGCAGGGCACCAGGCCATGGGAGTCAAAGCCCAGAACAACAAGCCTCCACTGAACATTTAGAGCTGTGAGTCTCTGGCTTCTGGAGCCATGAGCCTCCAGTTCTTGGGCCTTGAAGCTGTAAACCCCAGATTCTTTAAGCCCAACTCATAAACCTTTAACCTTCAAGGACTGGGATCTGCCAATACCAGAGAGCAACTCCTCACCTATTCCTAATTTCTACTTGTCTAGATGAACAAAAGAACCTCAGCTGATGAGTAATAACATCTGCCAGGACTTTCTTGGTTACAAGAGATAGAAGCCCCATTCAGATTGGCTTAAGTAAAAGAAAATGAATTTATTGGCTCATAATAATTAATCTATAGATAGTTCACTTTATACACAACCAGATGGAAGGCTTCATTGATGTCATCAAGATGGCAGTTATTGTCCCCTTTCAGAGCTAGACCATCTACCATGGAGGCTGTGGGTGATGGACAGACAGCATATCCAGTGGGAAAGAATGCCTGCTTTCTCTCAACAATCCCAATGTCTCTTGGCTTACCACATGCCTAGTCACTATGGTCAGGGCTGAGGATCCACTGACAGGGCCCAAGCCAAAGAGTTAAAGGAAAGTGTTAGTCGGACCTTTCTTTATGATGAGAAACACCTGAGAGAATCACTTTAATAGAGGAAGCATTTGTTTTGGCTCATGGCTCAGAGGTTTCAACCCATGCTGCTGGCTCCATGGCTTTCAGACCTGTGGCAAGGGTATGGTAGAGAAGATTCTTCTCACCTCATGGTCACCAGGAAGCAAAAAGAAGTAGCAGGAAATGGCCAGGGCCAAGAAACATCCTTTGAAGGCATGCCTCACTTCCTACGAGACCTTGCCTGCCATATCCTCCCGCCTCCCAAGAGTGTTTAGATTTTTACTCTATCAAAGTATTAAACCATTCATGAGGTCATGCTTTGATCTTCTCTGGAAATGTCTTCACAGATACACCCTGAGCTGTGCTTAACTAATCTCCTAGGTATCTCTCATCCAATTAAGTTGACAGTCAAGATGAACAGTGTTCAAACACAGGTGAGGAAATGGGGTCATTTCCAGAAGTTGAAATGGAGACTGGGAAGGCCAGTGACAGGTGTTCACCACAGAGCTTATAACAATGGATCGATTTTTTACATAGTCTCTACCAGACACATGGCCTTGATGAGTTAGAGAGAGAAACAAGTGATCTTATTCTCATCACCTCTGCTTTCTCTCTCCCAGTGTGGAGAGATTTCTAGAAGTGCTGTACAAAAGTGGAGAAATGAAGAAAGTATAATTCCTTTTTTTTTACTGTGTCCTGCCCCATAAAGAGCTTGGAGTTGTAGTCTAGCAAAAAGCACCACATGTCTAGAGTCTCCATGTTTGGCTCCCATGGTCCTGCCCCAGCCATGGGAAGTGGCCGGACCTCACCTGGGAGGTTGAGGCTAAATGAATGGTCTCTGCCAATGGACTGGGTCAGCATGGAATGTACCAGATCTTCCCCCTTGTTGCTAGGGCAGAAAACCAGCATCACTCAGTGTCGTAGCCAGCCACACACTGCTGGGATGAATCTCCAAACCAGGCACAGTTTATGGGAGGAAACGATTTATTCAAGCTATAGATCCAGGGGAAGTCCAATAAAAGTGAAAGAGGTTGGTCCTCTTTCACAGGTCTGAGCAGAGAGAAAAACTCATCACATACACCACACACACAGAACAGGGAACAGGCAGGAGGGGCAAGGAGAGAATTCTTTCACTCTTATATAGCCCTAAGGTGGGGTCTTGCAACCCTATCCCAGACTTAATGGATTCCTGAGTCTCTTTCCTTCCTGCACTGCCACATAGGAAAGGATGTTTACTTCTAGCTCCTTTGAGCTTCCTTACATCCTGCCCCCTACTGAGAGGCATATCCTCAGAGACCCACCCACGATTACTTGAAAGGTCAAGTTGACAACAAAACTTAACCATTACACTCAGCAAGAGCCTCATCAAGAGAAGCCAAGATCTTGAAGATGAGAGTGTGAGGCAAACCCAAAGGCCAGGCAACTAAAACATGAAAGTGACCACAGAAGTCTCCGAACCACCAAAATGCTACATGACAGGCGTGAGGCAAGTGAGGTGTGGTGACAGAGTGAAGACACTGTGAACAGGGAGCACCTACATCAGAGCCACTTGCAGATGGACAAGGGTGTACAAGGACCCTTCAAGTGCTAGTGACGGGGCCCAGGGCAATCCTGGCTGTGATGCCTTTTTTCAGCACGGGACCTATTGAACACAAAAGCATGCTGTATGAGTGTAAAGCCTGGAGCCATAGGAGCTGGCCCCTGTCTGCTCCCTCCTACCAAGCCAAAGCTAGCCTTAGTGAGTTGAAGCTTCCTTTTGTCTATGGCCTGAAAGTACTGTACTGTCTCACACACACATACACACACATGTCAGCCTTCTGCTCATAGAGTCCACATCTATGAATTCAAACAACTATGGGTCATAAATGTTCAAAACATGCATCTATACTAAATCTATAGAGATATTTTTCTTGCCCTTTTCTAAACGGAGCAACGTAACTCTTCACATATCATTGGCATTAGGTGCTGTAGGCAGTCTAGAGACCTCAGTCCGTGGGAGGATTGTGTGGAACATGAGCAAGAAAGTGGTACATGTGTCTGTTGTATTGCATGGCTTTGCTCTTGGCTTTGTGCACTATGACCAGAGCTGCACTTAGCTTTGTTTTATATTTTAATTTGTATTTAATTATTTGCATGTGGATGGTATGTGTGTCTAAGTGTCGGGGTTAGGGGAATGTCTGTGCTTTATGTGGGTCCTGGGGAAATCAAGCCTGGCCAACCAGCTTTGCAAGCAAGCACCTTTAGCCACTGAGCCTTCTCCCCAGCCTCGTGTTTTTTAAATTTATTTCTGGCAAATTTTAATACATACATAATGTATTTTGATCATAATCTCCTCACATTACCTACTCAGAACCACCTTCCCTGTCCCTCCTGTACGGAACCCCTTCTTCCCAGCTTCCCTTCTCAACTACTTTAGAGTTTGCTTTTCTTTGTGCATGGATGTGACCTTTGTTTTTTGAAAGAGGGTTTCACTATGTAGCCAACCTCAGCCTGCCAAGTACTGAGATTAGAAGAATGTGCCAGAATAGCTGGCTTATCAGATTCAATCTCAGCCCTTTTATCAAAATCAACCTCAGGTGAATTCTTGAGGAGCAGGGACTGTGACCACCTGGAGACAGGTCTCTCCTGCAGGGCAGCACTCGCTCCCTGCTCCGAAGGCTGTTCTATTTGTGCACACATCAGCCTCTGTGGGGCGAGAGTGGCCGTGTCCTCCCTCAGCTTTCCAGTCTCTCCCCACGTGATGACATGGTCCTCACTGAGCACATGTGCTGACCTGGCTTTTTCCTCACATTGAACGTCTTTCACTCATTCATCTGACAAGTGGTTACCATGCCTTCCAGAGGTCGTGCATGCCTGCAATTCAGTAGGAATCAATTCCACCCCTTGAGGAACTTTCATTCTTATGACAAACACATGGACTTGGCAGGATAAATGGGCAGCGGGGACACTGGGATCAGGGCTGCGCAAACAACCCCTGTGGACATTTGGTATCACTGGACTACACCCAACTCCCAGAGAGGGGGCATTTTATTAATATCAACAGCATCATGGGTACCTGTGAACAAATCTCTTATTTCTCTTAATATCTTTTTGTATTATTTCAAGAGCATGACTCAAGATAAATTATGTAAGCAATATTACAGCTCATTTTACAGATTAATCTCCAGAAGATGAGGCAGATAGATATAAATATAGATAGATATAGAGATAATTAGCTATGTATAAACACATGTACTTCAAAATATTCACACCTAGAATGCAACTGTTGGCTATTCAATATTGCACAAACTTCCTAGCATTGGATATTGCGAGTTTTGATTGCTGCTGTGATTGTATTTTCCGTGTGTGTAGGGGGGAGCGTATGCACATGTGTGTGTGTGTGTGTGTGTGTGTGTGTGTGTGTGTGTGTGTGCAGCTGTGCATGGACTGCGTGCATGTTCATACACGTGGAGGCCAGAGGAGAAGATCAGATCACCTTCTTCTAGTATTCATCCACTTGCTTCCTTGAAATGGAGTCTCTCACTGAACCAAGAGCTTCTGTTTTCCATCAGACTGGCTGACCAGCAAGCCTCAAGGATTCTCCCATCTCCCCGTACCCCACAGCCATGAGTAGTTTCTCGCATGGGTGGTCACACCTTAGCTGTTCACTAGGGTGCTGGGGAATTGAACTCAAAGTGAATCAGACCTCAGGCTCTCATGCTTGCCTGGCAAGTGCTCTTACCACTGAGCCATCTCCCCAGCCCCTGTTTTCCCTTTTTAAAAAATTACTGTGATATACTTCACTATTGTTCTCTGACTCATTTGTTTCATTGCTAGAAAGTTGTTCCACTAACCAGATGAGAATGCATTCATTTCCTCATGTGTCAGCCATAAGCATTGATATCAAATTTCCCTCATTAGAGTTAGTCAGTCACAAATGCACAAAATAGCAGATATTTCTCAATTATTCTACTTCATGTCATTTCCCATTGTATTTATTTCCTTTTGGTGATTTTGCTCACAGCTGGGAGCATCTTTTCTTAAATTTTTCTAAATTTTATGTCCATCTTCCCTTATCACAGCTTTCATTTCTTCAATACAAAAATACATTTCCTTCCAGAGTTGGAGACATGGCAGGGTGTCCTTCTTGACTTAAGAAATTTTTTCATTTTGCTACCAAAGATGTGCATGATTATTACAGAAAAATGTTAAAATGTATGCAAGAAAATTTTAGGGACAAAAATTGCCTGCAAAGGATTTTATAATACTTCACAGGCAGATTTTTTAAGTGCCTAACAGGTCTTTCTCTGTACTTTATAATTAGTACTATGAGGTTTTTAAATGGCTTGAGTATTTTATTCTGGCCAGAAATGTTAAAATGCCACAGGTTACCCTGATCTACTTATGCCTGTGGAGTCCATGAATACAAATAGTAATTTGCCAGATTCTAATTGCAGATCAAAATTACATAGTCCCTATTTGTGAACAGTGCTAATTTCTATATAATCTGAATTTTTTGTTGCACAAAGACCTTTTGTTGTTGTTTATTTTTAACAGAAATTGCTCAATCCAGAAATATATCATCACATACTGAAAATCAGCATTTTCTTATTTACCTCAACAAACGTTTTATTATTTATTTACCAAATGTCACAAAATAGATCATGGCAATATGTGTCAAAAATTTTTGCACAAATATGATGTTTTACATAAAATGAATTAAGGAACATTCGTTCAATGTGATTTCCTAGCCCATGTGAGAATGTGCGAATTGACAAGGCAAGTGATCACAGAATTCCAGGCCATACTGGGCTGCTAAGTAAGACCTTTTCTCAAAACCCAAAAGGAGACTGGAGGTGGTGGACATCTGAAATCCAGTCTAGGGCGGCGTGTGGGGTTGGTTCCGAAGCTGGTATTAGGCTGGTGGAGCTCTTCCAGCTGGGGCCTGGCTGTGCCTGGGTTGCCTCTGGGGCACAGGTCTGAGCTCTTGCAGCTGGAAGTAGGGCATGCTCTGCTACACCAGGAAAATGTTCATCAAGGAAGCTCTGCTCATGGATACAGCAGACATCTGAAGGGCTCTGTTGAGGGACGTCACCAGAGGGCCCTGGCTCATCCTTATCAACAGGAACATTGTGGTCTCAGGAGTAGGGGGCCCAGCACCAGTGCAGGGGTGGTCATTGTAGGCTCCCCAGCTGTGCACCCAGGGTGGCCATTCTAAAATGTATTCTTAAAACACAGCCTTGATAATTTAGCTCTGTGGTTCTAGAACCAGACCTGGATCTGGGTCTCTGTCCACTGAAGACTTTCTTCCAAAGCCAAGTGCTTGTTCCTGTGAATTCTTCTTCCAGCATGCGTTGCTGCTCCTTGGTATACACAGCGTGCTCCTTCTGATGCCTCCGGGGGAAGTAGGGAAGCCCTGGAAGATGTGGAGACCCTACCAGAAATGGGGGATCCCCAGTACCAGGGATATAGGAAGGACCTCAGGGGTGTGTGTCTACTTGAAACCTGTGTTCATTGAGGGGCCGGTGGGACCTGAGAGGATTTTCAAACCTGGAGACACTGTGACTCTTGAGGGATCTTACAGTCCTAGATCTGTGGAGACTTCTGGCCCTAGTGGGCCTGGGTTTACTTGGAGACCTGGGGGCCTGGATGTCATTGGGCATTGGGAGACCTGATGGTGCTGGTGTAACAGGGGGTATTTGGAGACCTGGGGGCCTTGGGGTATCAGAGGGCATTCGGAGACCTACAGGCACTATAGGGAAATGGTGGCCAGTGGAACGTGGGGACATTGGGGGTTGTGACTGGACTAGCAAAGTTTGTTGCATTGGAGATCCTGGGAAAGCTCAAAGCTGTTGTAGCTTGGTCAGCTCAGCTGTGCTGTTTGAAGCTCTCTGGTCTTGGGGATGGGGAAATGGCTCTGCAGTTAAAGATGCTTACTTACAAAGCCCAGGATGGAGATGGAGAGGGGTCAGAGGAGACCCACCACACCCAGCAGTTCCCTTTTCTTTTCTCTCATTTGCTTTGTCCTCTCAGAGCTTATACCTGGACAAGGACAGGCTGGACAGGGAACCTGTGGCAGACTTCAGGTGTTTCATAGATCTGAAGGCTTCCCTCCATAAAGCCTGGGGATGGGTGGGAATGAGTGTCAGAGGTAACTCGAGAGCAGAATGGTCAGAAATCTGAGGAGGGGAAACAGGTACCTCCACTCTCTATAGGCCTGCAGCTCACAGGACTGAAGACCTCCTCTGAGTCCGTTGTTACTATAACTCCATTGTTTTGATGAACCCCAGAAGAGGCAGGTAATATTTACTCATTTTTCAGATGCTGTGGAAAAATCAACAATCTGTCCAAGGTTCCATAGGCCAGCAGAGATGGAGACAGGATGCCAATCCCAGAGTCCAACCTCTGCCTTCATGGGTGCTGTAGAGCTTGGGAGAACTCTTGGGTGAGAGGTGGCTCAGTGGGCAGAGAGCTTCCTACAGCAGAATAAGAAATAGCTGATTTCCCAACCACATTTTCCATCTTTGACAAGAAGCAGGATTCTGTAGAATATGCATCCTAAAATCACCTTGTCTACACCACCTGCTTTCTTCACAGCTTGCAAGAGGATCTTCCTGCAGCCTCTGCATGAGCAGTATGCCTGGTTCTGACCCCTATGTGACCTTCCTGGGGTGGTTCTAGTGAGCACCTCCATCCAGCTTTAGCAAACAAAATGCAGACAGACCCAATGCACAGAGTTGAGTACCTTGTCACATTGTCCTGTGCTGATTGCAAAAGCGGACTTCAGAAGTCCTGAGCCATGTGCACAAAGCCACCGGTACCTCTGCAACAGCCACCTGTCAGACATTTAAATTTGACTCATCGCCTCGAGGATCCAGCCAGGGAATACTTAGTCAAGTGCACTGTCTCCCTTGGATTGAAGAGTAAGCCTCAACAAAGCCTCTTTCGATTGGATTGCTTGTCCTGTTGGAATCTGTGGCGGTCAGGTCAGTTCAGGCTGTGATGTGACGTGAGTAAATGAATGTTGCCTGTCTCCTCTCTCTCTCTCTCTCTCTCTCTCTCTCTCTCTCTCTCTCTCTCTCTCTCTCTCTCTCTCTCTCTCTCTCCTTCTGTTTCTGCTTGCAAATACATAAACAAATATTTTAAAAAAAAAAAAAAGGAGAAATGGCTCAGCGGTTAAGGCACTTGCCTGCAAAACCTAACGATCCAGATTTGATTCCCCAGTACCCACATAAAGTCACATGTACAAAGTTGTGCATGCATCTGGAGTTTTTTGGCATTGCCTAGAGGCCCTGGATCACCCATATTCCCCCCCTCTCTCTCCTAACAAATCAATAAATATTTCAAAGAACACTGGCTGATTTGCAACATTTCCAAGAGAAAATATCAAAATATCTCCACTCATGTTTTCCTTTCTATTTCTGAAACTTACCAGAACTATCTCCCCACATAGCGTCAGAGCCTCAGTGCCAGGACTGCTTCCCTAGGAACCTTCTTGGGCATCATGGGTCTGGTAGAGTCTTGGAGTTTATCCAGTTCCACCCTCGTGCTCTACCGAAGAACACAAGCTCTTTCATCAGGCTGGCAAGAGAGAAAGTTAAGAGTCCAGGAAGTCAAATCCCTGCTATGAGTCATTGGAAAGCATCAGTTCTCAGGATAGATGCTGGCCCCACCCAAACCGGTCAGCTCAGCGCACTCTGCCCTGCCCGAACAGCTTCCTAAGAAAAAGGCCGCTCAGCTCCCTAACTAGAGAGGAGAGCAGCATCAAGCCTACAGATGCCAAGCACAGGCCTGAGCAATGCCATTCTCATCCAAGCTCAAAGTTAAAACCAAAGCTATGTGGTGGGACCCAGATTTTAATTCTGGTCTTACTGATTTGAAGCTTAGCTTTCAGGTGCCTTCCTCCAGAACACTGACCATTCCCTCCAAGGCCTGAGTACCTCTCTGTGGATTCTTGGGAGACATAGCTCCATCCCACATGAACAAGGCCAGAAGAGAAAGGATTAGATTCCAGGCAAACCAGCAAGTGTGGGAAACCAGAGGAAAAGGCTTGGCCTAGAGCAGTAATTCAGCCACTGGTAGTGCCTGGTGGCAGACACAGCAGACAGAATGGGTCACAGGTCCTTGTCTTTGCGAACAACTGATTATTTTTGGGAGACCCGGACAAGTTTGGCACTGGAGTGAGCATGAAGAATTAGCTGTGAGGCTTATCAGACCTTCTGATCCCAAACGGAATCATGGTTAGTGAGGCTAGTGCAGCACATGACATGTGTGTGTGCCCAGGGTCTCCTCTGACCCCTCTCCATCTCCATTCATCTATGGAGTAGATAAGATGGCTGAGTTTTTAAAAAGGGGGAGAGAAGGAGACCAAGTTCCATAGCCAATCAGGTCTACACATCCCCAAAGCCAACTGTTAACTCCAAGGGGATGTTTGCACTGAGCCATGCACAGGGGCTCTGAGCCTAGAAACCACTCTGAAAGATGGTCTTTGCCAGAGCGCAGATTGGTGTGCAGTAGTTTGCAAACAGGGTCAGTTCTAGGTCTGCATGGACACTGGGGGTGGGGTAAAGGAGAGCCTGGGCTTCCCTAAATGTCATATCAGCCTCTTAGTGAAGCCATTAGTATCTCTGCTGCCAACATACTCTCCACGGCATTGGTTTCCATCCTGCAGCCATAAAAATGCTGGTCATTTAAAAACCTCCTAATCCCTCCCTCACTGCCCTCAGATATCAGCCCCTCTCCCAGCCAGACCCACCCTGCACGCCTCTTTGCCAAACCAATCTAGCTTGTTCCCCAGCTCTCACCAAGCCACACACTTCTCTAGAAATCTTTCCTGTTTGTGCCTTAGCCCAGCTCATCTTTCCCCACAGGGGTCCCCTGTCATTCACCTTAGTCCTGTCATTGGGCTTACCACTACCTGGTACCTATTTCATAACTTTCTCCCTCACAAAAGCAACAGCTCTGATTGCCTTGGCCAACTCTCTACCCTCAACTCCGGCACACAGTGACATGAATGGCATGAGTTTAGGCACAGCTTTAAAAAGTAGCTGCTGAATGAAGGAAAGAATGAAGAAAAAAATCTACCATTCATTCATTCATTCATTCATTCAATGTCTCCAAGCCTCTGCTAAGGCTAGAGTATAGATAACAATCCTTAAAATGTGTCCAGAGAGTGTGCTGAAAAGAACGCTGAGGAGGGCCCAGAGGCACTGAGAAAGAAGCAATAAAATTCCTAGTGTGCCCATAAGATGGGGGCGGGAACAATACTGACCTGGCCAGTCCCCACCTCTTTATCCAGGCCCCTGTCTCAGTGGTATCTCTGCTGGTACCTCAGTGGCTGCTTCTTGGCCTCTGAAGCTCAGCCTGAGCCACAGACTGTGTACCCAGAGAGCTATAGTCAGTGCTTCTTGGGACTCTCACCTGAGGAAGAAGATGGTCTGTGTGCATGCATGTCTACCTGTGTATCTCTGTGTGCACACATATATAGCAGTAAAGCCATACTCATAATAACCCCAGTACAGACCCACACATCAGCATAGAGGAAAAGAATGGCCTGTGTCTTTTCTCTACAGATGATTGATTTTTATAATTAGACTATGATAGTTAGGTTTTGTTATCAACTTGATCTTGTTTAATTATCTTGGGAGGGTCTCTGATGTTGTTCACAAGAAGGCAGCCTCTCCATAGGGGACAGGATGTAAGGAAGCTCAGGGAAGCTGGAAGGAAATTCCAGACTCAGAAAGCCAACAAGTCTGGGATAGGGTTGCAAGACCCCACCCTAAGGCTATATAAAGGGAAAAGAAATCTGTCTCTCCTTGCCTACCTGCCTGCCTGGCTGCTGGTGCTTGTCCTGCATCTCTTTGTCAGCATTGGGGCAAAGCTTCCTCAGCCTTCCAGCCTGGACTGAAGACCAGCAGCTCCCCAGGAAGCCTATAGGCCTTCAGTGCTGGATTAGGACTGCTGAGGCAGTGACCGGATTCTTGACTCTTGGGCTTGCAGACTGCTATTGTGGGACTGCTGTGAGCGAATCAAATAAATGCCCTTTTTGCTTACTATACATCATTCTGTTGGTTCTGTTCCTCTCGAGAACCCTGCCTAATACATAGACCCATGGAATACATTTCTAAATAATAACTGCCAGCTAGCAACCTTCAATTTATAAATCCAATAAAAAGATCTGCTCAAGGTCAAATAGCTAGTAAAAGACAAAATGAACCAGAAACCAGGCCTCCCAACACCCTTGCCCACTCTTTCCAACAAGCCCCATTCCCTTTATGAACTAACTGTAAACCCCAGGATAATCAAAAGGGTCAATGCTGTTTCCAAAGCAAATCCCGATGCTTGTGACTATGAGCAGTGACTTCACCTGGCTCCCCTTGCAGGCACACCTTCTGTGGAGGAAGTGACCCTTCCCTGCCAGACTCCCAGATCCCCCTTGTGGGTCGGCAGTGCCCAGGGTAGGAAGACTGAGGACAAGCCTGACATTGAGCCTTAACTCTGGAGGAAGTAGGCCCTGGGACCCTGAATCCTGCTATCTACTTGAGTCACCAAAGGCTTCCTATCTTGAGTGAGCACAGAAGCTCACCTTGTCACCCCAAAAATCATGCTGGAGAAATAAAAGCTGAGGTCAAATCTAAGTCCGTGGGTGCCACTTCCCAGACACTTGTCTCACAGGTGGTGGGAGCCTGGAATACTAGAAGCCAAAGTCTCAACAACCCAAGCCCCACCTCCTGCTCCTTGAGCTCCAGGCCACAGGGTCCCTCCCCCAGTACAATGTCCCAGCACACACCGGTGCCCATTGCTCTCAGAAGGCATACCCATCCACTCCCCCTCCTATACCGCCACTGTTATATGGACATGTAGTGTGTCACACAGGCACGTCTCAGCTCCTTGTGCAGCTTAAAGCTCCAAGAGGGTAGGTAGGCACCAATTTCTGCTAATTCCCACAGAGACAAGCAGTGACTTTGCAGATTGCATACAAGAAAAAAGAGAACCCCCTCACAGTGCCTAGGTAAGGTTCTGGACCTAGAACAGGCACAGAGGGGAACTCTGGGACTTCTCAGCTGCTTTCCACATCCCACAGCCAAACAGAATCCACACTGGAGATAAGGTGGTATCTGAGAGTGTGGGGGGGGGGCAATGGAGGGAGCCTGGGATGCTGCATGGCTCTCAGTGGTCCCTTGTGAGGCCTCTGGGAGCTGAAGAACTGAGGCCACTTCTGACTCTTGAACTCCAATTGGATTAGAGTCATCAGGAAAGGAAAGCCTAAACCTGTCTTCACCGTCTCACCCCCAGCTCTTGAGCATGGAAGCACTGAACAAAAACCTCGAGGGGAGGAGGATGCGAGAGCAACCAAGTTGACATGACACCAGGTCTCTGCTTCCAGCCCAAAGCCTGTGCGGTAGCAAACCTGGCAAAGCACTTTGCAGACCCAACCACTGATGCTCAGGCAAAGTTACATGAAGTAGGAGACTCAGCCACAGATGCCAGCCCTGACTACACAAACCAGGGACTATAGGCAGGAAGGTATGGGGTCACATCTCCTGCTCTTTATGTTAAGACCCCTGTGGAAGCCATTTCTGCTCCTCTTTTCTCCTCCCCACCCCACACCTTTGTAGACTGCTCCATGGGCCCTAAGGACTAAACAATAAGTCCTGCTGTGAATTCAGAGACCCAATAGCCCAGCCTAGGCTCCAGCCCTCACCCCCCTACTTTTCCCAGGCCACACCCATCTCCAGGGCTTCACTGCTGCTGAACTGGATAGGAGGTGCCATAATCCCAAATACCTCCCCCTTGCTCACACTTCCCCCTTTCCTAAGTGGTGGCCAGCTTCTGGTGGTTCAGTATAGCAACACTTCCCCAGGAGACAAAGCAGAGCACAGAGCCAATGGTGAGCTGTGTTTCTATCTGCCCCTTTGCCAGGACACACAGCCTTGGTCCTGGAAGCCTGCCAGACTGGCCTATTGTCTAGCACTGTTTGCCTTTGGGGCAATGGGTGCCCTAGAATAGGCCTCCAATAGGGATTGGAGTAGGGGGTGGGGTGAAGTGGATAGCTGGTCTCAGTGACAGACAAGGGTGCAGCCCTTGGTGCCGCCACATGCCAGCAAGCTCATTTGTGAAGCTCCTGAACAGAGGTCACTGAGGTTGAGTGCCAGCCTGTCCCCTTTTCTGTGGGCATGGAGGGCCCAGTAATTGCAAGAACTCTAATATCCCTTTTCCTTCTTCTCCCAGGCCACTTAGTGCCCCCATCTCCTTCCAGGGCCCCCACTTTCTCATTCCCCCCCCACACACACACGCACACCCCTTCACATCCACCAAAAAAGTTAAAGGTGAGATGCCTCATGCTTGCCCAAAAGGTAGATGCCACCTGCCTCTGGAGCATCCAGAACTGCTCTGTACCTATCCTCCAAGGTGGCTCTTCACCCAAACCACATTTTGTCATTTGTGGCTGCCTCTCAACCCCAGCTCCCCAACAAGGCTCTCTCCACCCAGCTGCAGTGTGGGACCTCCCTCACAGTTATACATAGGCTTAGTATGTTCCTGAGGCAGCCAGGGGTCAACGTTCCATCGCCCACAGTTGCAAGATCCAGTCAGCTGTTTCTGCCGGCTCACCTCCTTAGCTGTGGCATGAGAGCTAAGATTACTGGGTCTCAAATGCTGATCTGGCTTCAAAGAGCCATAATCAAAGAGGCAAAGGGGCAGATGTTGGTGATAGAGACAAGCAACAAGGATGCATGCCCTTGGCCAGAGATGATTCAAGCCATCAGCCTTTAGTGCAAGTACCATGCTGTGGAGGATCTATCCTCATGTCTACAATGTCACTTTAAGGTGTGATTCACATTCAGAGTAGATTCCAGATTTTTGCATATGCACACTGTACTTTGAGGCAGAAACTCATTTTGAGGCATATGCATGCATCACAGCATATGGACATTTTAAGGCATGCACATGTCTACATACTCAGGATGTAGCCACACTTGGGATATCTCCACTCTGTGTACAGCACACATGCATTCTAAGGAAGGGGGTGATCAACACTGTAACTCAGGAAAGCCTGGGATTAAGCGCATAGACCCTTCAACCAGTTCAAACTGGATATAATGAATTTGCACAGCTGTTAACTTTGAGCTAATAATTTGTCCTCTTTGCCTTTAAACTGGGGATGCTCACAGGATTTACTTCATAGGGGTCTTAGGCAGTTTAAAGAAGTTGATACCTACAATGGGCTCACAATGTCTAGTTTGTGGAGAGCACAATAAATGGTAGCTTTATTGTTGCTCCTGTGTTTTGAAAATATTATACAATACACAAAAATCATCTATTCCCAGTCTTAAGCACGCGAAAACTTGACAGGAGGACCACTTAATTCATATTTATTTCACATTTGATCTGTAAACTTTTTATTTATTTATTTTAAAAATCCACTGTCATGAGCAACATGTGCTAACATGAGTTTTTCTGTAGTGAAACCAGAGCACAGGCCTTCCCTTGTCCATCTAAAACAATTAGAACCCAGGTTGTAAACACCAAGTCTCTGCCTTCTCCCCTGCCTCTGGCAGCTCATTAGTGACATGATCTGAGCCAGAAAGCTGGGGGGAGGGCAATACTTTGATTCCTAAAGCTCTTGGGGCCGGAGCTGTGCAGTGTGGCAGGCCCATTTGTCTTTTCACTGTTTACCTTGGGCAAATGTATCAGGGTTGCTCCTTCCACACAATTTCCACTCCTCTGTGCCTAAAAACAGCAGCTCGAAGATTCCCCTTACTCAGCACTTCTAGGGAAGGAGGGACCCGCAGCATACAAGATAGAAACATACATATTCTTCAAGCAGTGGCCCCAGAGGAGGGAGGGGCACCAGAAAGTCAGTTGTAAAGTGAGTTACTGGGGCAAACAGTGCCTCAGAGGATAATGGCTTTATACACAGGGCTGATGCAAGGCGGAAAGGTTCATTTCCTTCTGTCTTGGTCCATCGCTGTATTTACATAGGAAAAGGCAATTATGCTATTAGGCACAGGAAAAAAATGGGCAGAAATCTTTTGCCTGTCAGGAAATCTCAATGCAGGTCCATGTCCAAGGGACAGTCACCAGTTACTGGTGAAAAGGAGAAAGTGAGACGTAATAACACTAGAAAACGGTTTGCACTGCAGAGGAGCCCGGTCTGGACCAGGCACTGTCTCCCTGGAGGGCATGTATGTCCACAGCCAGGATCCTAGCATCACACCAAGGCCATCATTGAGGACCCCAAAGTGTGCTATCAAAATAGTGTCTATTTACAGTGGGACTGAGGAGGGTGGGCAGGGCTGCCCTGAGTGTTTTGTCTTTTTGAGTGGGGTGAGGGAGAATTAGCCAGGGCTAGACAACCTCTATCCATTTAACCCTTTGGGAAACATGCCCTCTTTAGAATTGTGCTTGCTGAGAGCTGGAAGCAGGAGAAAGGAAGGAACTATCTGTAGGGAACAATACTGATTACAGGTGGCCCGCCAGAAAAAAAAAATGGCTGTGGGTCAACAGCAGCCATAAATAACGATTGAGGGGATGGGGTGGCTGGCCCTTCCAGCCAGAACTTTTCCCTTGTAGGAACAGGTGTCCTTGGGAAGCCATAGAGCACCCGCAAGCCTGGGAAACAGGGAGCAGGCGGGTTCTGGGTTTGAGAGTGGGGTCTGCGCCCCTTGGATGTGCCCAGGCCTGCATTGTGCACGTGTGTGCGAGCCAGGCTCTGCAGAGGCGCGCTCACACGATCCGCTTTCTGTCCCCACGGCAGAGGATCTTCTTGAAGGCGCGGCGGAAGTCGTGGTTGAAGATGGTGTAGATGACGGGGTTCAGCGAGCTGTTGCAGTAGCCGAACCAGAAGAAGAAATTGAAGAGCTTGGGCGGCACGAAGCAGCCGACGGCTATGAGGGTGTAGGTGAAGAAGAAGGGGAACCAGCACACCACGAACACGCCGATGACCACGGCCAGTACGAACGTGAAGCGTTTCTCGCGGTTCTGCCGCCCCCGCCAGCGCGACGCCTTGGCCACCGCGCCGCGCTCCTCCCCGGGCCCGGAGCCCGAGACCCCGGGCCCAGGCGCCCCGGGCCCGCGCCGCGGCAAGCTGTCCCCGGGTTTCACCTGGCTCGCCCGGGCTTTGCCCTTGGCCCGGGGACCGCGCTCGGGTCTGCGGGGCCCCGGGGGGCGCTCGGCGTGCTCGGACGACGAGCTCTCCTCCAGGTCCAGCGCATCGGCCTCGCGCGGCCCGGCTGGCGAGGGCTCCCCGGGGGCGCCGTTCAGCTGGGTGGGAAGCGGCTCCGCCTCGGCGCCGCCCGCGGTGCCCGCGCCGCGCTCCGGGCCCAGGCCGTTGGGTCTGCGCTCGGCGACCCCCGGCGGCCCGGCGGCGGTGCTATCGGGACCCCGGCGACTGGGCGGCACGCGGGTGCGACGCTTGGCGATCTGGTAGATGCGCACGTACACCAGGATCATGATGAGGCAAGGCGCGAAGAAGGAGCAGATGCACGACGAGATGACGTACCACTTCTGGTCGTTGATCTTGCAGCTCGGCTCGGTCGGCTGCTGCCCGTCGCCCGCGCCCTTCTTCTCGAAGGAGATGAGCGGCGGGAAGGAGATGACCGCCGAGATGACCCACACGGTGACGATGATGGCCTTGATGCGGCGCGGCGTGCGCTTCAGGTTGTATTCGATAGCCTGCGTGATGGACCAGTAGCGGTCCAAGCTGATGGCGCACAGGTGCACGATGGACGACGTGCAAAAGAGCACGTCGAGCGCCAGGTAGATCTCGCACCACACCTTGCCAAAGTACCAGTAGCCCATGACCTCGTTGGCCAGAGAGAAAGGAATGACCAGCGTGGCCACCAGGATGTCCGCCGAGGCCAGGGATACCAGGAAGAGGTTTTGGGGCGCTTTTAGCGCGCGGCTGGTGAACACAGCAATGATGACCAGCACGTTGCCAAACACCGTGAGCAGCATGAGCAGGCCAGCCAGGCACACCAGCGTCAGCGTCACCTGCAGGGAGTAAGGGGTGGCCCGGGGGCCGCCCCCCGGAGCCTCGGTCCCATTCCAGCTAGTATTGCCGGCGTCCGGCTGCAGGGAGCCCATGGGCGCAAAGCTGCCCTCGGCCAGCGGCTGCTCCTGGCGGAACATGAACGCAGGCGCCCGTGCCCCGGGCCTGCTGCCAGCTGCCTTCCGGCCCCGCGTTCGTGGGTCCTCCTCTTCCTCCCGCGTCCCACTCGCCCCGCAGCGCCTCACATAAGGAGGGGACCGCAGGGAGTCCGGGCCCAAGCGGGGGACCCCGCTAGTGGCCCATGGCGGACTGGCACCGGCCCGCGCTTCAGACGCTCCCGGGGTGGGCGCCTTCTCTCTGTCTGAGCTCCTGAACACAGCCAAGTTTTATTTCTAAACGACAGGAAAGAGTAGGGCCAGCTGGTGGTTAGAGAGAAATTTATTCTTCAAGATCAGGGTACAAAAATCATCCGTGGCCTGATGACTGGGAAGGATGTCAGGAAATTACACAAATGTATTTAAATAAACATCTATGCCTTGACTCTTCTTGAGCCTGAGCGAAAGCAAAAAGGCTTCTTACCCCAGGAGGCAGCGGAGGGGTGTCAATGCGAGCTCGGGGTCCTAGGTCTGTCTCCTTAGATCCTAGAATCCAATAGCGACTCTTGTTCTTCCCCCCAGCGCGGAGAGGCGGGCTGGGCCCGACCTGGGGCGAAGGCGCGGACTCCGCCGCCGCTTGGAGCGCCGCGGGACTTCCAAAGTTGCGCGCCCTGCTTGGGGCTGGGGCGCAGCGCACAGAGCTCGGGGGCAAAGGCGGCGGCGGGGTGACGGGTGTGGGGGCCGCATGAAGGCACCCCCGTCCCTAGGGCCAGGCCAGGTGAGAGACCGGTTGTCCGGAGCCGTGGACAAGTGTGGCTGCGGGACGTCGGCTCGGTGGGCGCTGAGCGCCGCAGGACGGGCTGGGGTCGGAGGAAGGCGCGGGTTTTGCCGGAGCGCAGGACCGGGAACAGAGGCGCTCGCTCGGCCCAGCCGCGCGCTGGCTGCTGGGCGTCTGCACTCGAGCGGGAGCCGCGGCTGCTTGGCGGCGCTACGGTGGACTCGTTTTATAGCCCCAGGATCAAGCTGGCGTTGCTGAGCAGCCGGCGTCAGCCCCCACGTGGGAAGTCGACCCTCCTCCGCCCCTCGCGCCTCCCCTCCTTAGCTTCTGCTCCCGCGTCCAGCGCCGGACCCCAGGGAGCGCTGCCCCCCAAATGGACTGACCCTTTGGAAAAGCGGGTACCTTGAGCGCAGGGCTTAAAGAGGGAGCCTAGGGCTTGGGGAGCGGCCCCTGCTGGGACTTGGCCGTGCAGCTCTGGGGCGGCCCAGCAGACAGCAGCGGGTGTCCAGGAGTGCCCACCTCTAGCTGGGTCCTGGCAGCAAAGGGTGCTGTTGAGCTCTGATCTGCTCAGGAGAAAACGCCTTCCCTGCGGCTCGCAGGCGACGCAGCCCGGACCCAGACCAGGCGCAGGTGCTCCAGGTGGCCAGAGTGAATGGGACAGGGAAGAAGGTATAGGTTCCTGTTCAACCCTTGGGAAGCACCCACGCGTAAGCGGGTCAGGCCAGAGTTCAGACTAGGGAAAGAGACGGCCACGTATCCTCGCAGCTAATGAGCTGTCAGGGAAACTCCCGCCTGGGGTCTTGCACCCTAGGACCGCGATGGGGAGGGGTCCTGGAGGCATAAACCTTGCGCCTTGACAGAACAAGGGCGTACTGACACCTGCTGGCCGCTGGCCGTCACGGCTGGGAAGCGACCTGCTGGTGCAGGGTGCAGGCTGGTCTTTCCTTTGCCTTCTCAGGTCTTTGGACAAATTTGGATTAAAGCTCAGGAAAGGAGAACCCAGATTTTAAAGTGCACTTTGTATAGCAGAACTCTTCCTAAATGAAGAGTCTTATAAAGTCCCATCAGGTAGACACTCCAGCCCAGGACTGGCAACCCGTGCCTGGACTCCACAGCCTAATCTTCTGCAGATGCCGACAACATCAGATCCCTGCCTCTCGGGCATGTTTGTGGAGGCATAAATATTTTACGAATCTCTACAAAAGAGGAGTGCCACAAATAATGAGGTGGGATCCTTAATTACTGTTTTAATTTAATTAGTGCATCTAGTATGTACTGGTCAGTACATAACTAGATGCAGGTATTGAGGTATCACTGCATCCCATAAATGCATGCCATCATTAAGTGGTAATGAAAAGGTTTTCAAGGTTTGGGAAGACAGAAACATTAACTATCCCGATTTATTCATTACATTCAGAATTACAATGCTGCACTCCACAAATCTGTATAATTAAAATTTTAAAAAACGTTTTGAGCTAGACTCCACATCTGTGCATGTGTGCATGTGTGTGTGCCCGCACACAGGCACACACATCATCTTTCAGTGACTGGATAGTTTCCATGTTCTCTCTGATAAGAACAGCATGAGCAAGGGGGAAACAGCAAGATTCTCCATGCTTGCTAGATGTCCTGCCAGAGATGTTAACCGTCCATAGTACCAGCTCCCACCCTGCCACATGCACTTTCCAGATAAGCAGAAGGCCCATGAGGAATGAAGCCTGGAGGTTAGGGAGGGTCAGCAAGATAGACATTCGACCTAAAGAAAAACTGTCCCATTTAAGGAGTCACTAAATCAGAATGCCTTATGTCCAAAAACTAAACAGACACTTTTCTGAGTAGGTTCAAGTCTGACTGAGAACTGAGGTCTAAATGAGTGACCTTGAGCTTGACCTTCAACCCCAGCTGATGTCTCCAGCCCCAGTCAGTGACTCTGTATTGGACTGCTAGCCCTTTTCTTCAGATGTCTTGTTTGATTTCAGCGCCTTTCCCTCCAAGTCTTTACCTAGTGGGTGAGCTCCACTCCAGTCCTAGATCTGAGAAGGATCTCTAATCCCTTTCTGGAGAAGGCAGAATGCCTCCCCCTCCCTACCATCTGGCACTGAGTCCTTTGTTTTCTATCTTCTACTCAAATCTCTGCTCTGAGTGTCTCCAAGGGAGCAGGGACATTGCCAGGGGCTCCTTCAGAAATAAGGCTGCATTCAATTTTGCATGGCATCAGGAGCTGCAAACCTCAAGTATGAATGTTAAAAGATGTAAAAGTCAAAGCCGATGGCTATGTGGGATTTGCCATGTTGCTCACAAAACTTACTGATTAAGCCTTGGGAGATCAGCTCCTGCCTCCATACCAGCCTCTAACCCATGGCTCCTTATTTCTGACTCGAGATTTCAGGAGACAGAATCAAATTGCACAGTGTTTCCTTTCTTGAAATGTTTGCTGCTAGTCTGTGCTTGACACCTCTTCTCACATTCCCTAAATGCTTCCCAAGCCGCCAACTGGTTTCTTACTTCCTAGGTTTGTTTAATCTATTATTCATTTGTTTTTTCATCCATTCATTTATGTGTGAATATATGGGTGCATCTAGGCATTTTGTCACTACAAATGAACTCCAGATGCATGTGCCACTTTGTACATCTAGCATTAAATGAGTACTGAGGAATTGAACTTGGGTCTGTAGGCATGGCAATCAAGTGCCTTTAACCACTGAATTATCTCCCCAGCCCCACTTCCTAGGTTTGGAGTCTCCTCAAAAGGATGGTCAATAGCTCCCTTTTAAAAAATAAGTATATACATTGAAGGAGCAAATCTTGTGAAGGTGTCCCCGTTTCCCTCCTCTCTGTCCCCTACCCACTGGGGTCCTTCCTAGGTGCACATACTGGATCTGTCCATAGGATAGGGGGTTATGAACTGCACCAGAGGTAGCCAGTTTTTCTTATTTTCTTCCCCCTTTTGTGTATTGTTGCTGAGGGGGGTGATGTCTCTGGATATTCTCCCCCACTGTGGCTCTTACAATCTTTCTGCCCCCTCTTCCACTCAGTTCCCTGAGTCATAGTGGCTGAGTTTTAAGTCTGAATTATTGTTGAGATCTCAAGTATCTCTGGACCTTTGCCCTGGGTTGTGTTGGGTATCGTTGGAGTCCGTCTCCGTTGAATAGCTCCCTTTTTCTTAAGGACCGAGTATGCATCCTGTCCAGAGCTATGGATGGATCTAAAGCCAAACACAGAGTTCTTCCTCCTATCTACCTTCTTAACCTGTCACACAGGAGCCATATGCATGGGTTTGGAAAAGCTGCATGTGCGTCACTAATTTCTGCTCGAATGTTTTCTGCTGTGCTAGCTGAGGGAAGCCAGTGCTGAGAAAAGAGACATTTCCTCAAAGCCAGACATTCTGCACCAGTCCAGTACATCGCATTGCCATGGAAAACTCATACACTTACCAGTGCTCAGCCAGGCAAATAATGATGCCTCAAGTTCAAGGTGTAATGCCACATGGACCTTTATAGCAAAACCCCTTAAGAGACGTCAATATGCGTACTGCTGAAATTCCTCCACCCAAACCAATCCATCTCAGCAGGTTCAGGAGTGATGAGCAGGGGTCCTGGTGTGCAGGGGAGTATTCAAATTCCATAAGCACTGTGATGAAGTCCACCTTGGCTAGCAAGGGAAGGTTCAGGTTGAGAATTACCACGTTGGCTCTCAGGCCAGCAGGACTCCTAGGACTGTCCAGAGAGATGGACGCAACAATGGGGAGCCACCGCTGGATACAGAAATAAGGATCCACAGCTGTTATTATCTATCTATCTATCTATCTATCTATTTATTTATTTGAGACAGGGAGAGAAAGAGAGAAAAAGATAGTGTGAGAAAGAGAGACTCAGTGAGAGTGAGAATGAGTATGGTCATGTCAGGGCTTCCTGCCTCTACAAATGAACTCCAGACACAAGCCACCACTTTGTGCATCTGGCTTTATGTGAGCAAATCAAACATGGGCAGCCAGGCTTTGCAAGCAAGCACCTTTAACCACTAAGCCATCTTTACAACAGAGAAAGAGATTGGGCATGCCAGGGTATCTTATTACTGAAAAAGGAACTTCAGACACCTGCACCACTTTGTGCATCTGCCTTTACATGGGTACTAGAGAATTGAACATGGGCCAGCAGGCTTTGCAAGCAATCACCTTTAACCACTGAGACATCTCCCCAACTGATATATTTTTTTCTTTTTTTCTTTTTTCTTTTGTTTTTTATTACTATTAATAAAAATAAATAGCATTGATTATCACTTAAGCACATGTCAGCACAATGCTGATCAGCTCACACACTATATACTATGTAGTTTTCAAAACAATATGACAGTATAGATTTTATTTGTGTACATGAGTAAAACAAGAATCAGAGAGGCTAAATAAATTGCCCAGCAAATAAGTAGCAAGGTCAGATGTGGATTCCCATGTTTCTTAGTTGTAAGCCCAGTAAGCTTTCCATCTCCTTCTGCACACTGGCAAAGGAAAACTGCAGGGTCATCAGAAATAATTAGGGTGGTGGACTGGGGATGTAGCTCAGAGGGTAGAGTCCTTGCCTAGCATGCACTGGTTTGATCTCCAGCATTGTAAAAAGTGGCTGTGGTGGTATACCATAGCAGAACTACCCATAAGGAGAAAGCCAAGATAACTAATACAGAAGTCCCAAATCAGGATTTAGTATAGCCATCTAAACTGATTCATGGATGCAAATATTTCCTTTCCTAAAAAGAAGATGTAAGTAGATGAACATGTTCTAATTGTAATTATCAGGTATGCAGTTTCCCAGTAAGGTAAAGCTGCTTAAGCTGAATAATCTGTCCTGGAATTACACTAAAGTTTCAGGCAATACTCAAATGCTCCTCGGCTTCTGTGTTTCACTGTTATGACTTGAATATGAAATGGCCTCCACAGGCTCGTGTGTTGAATGCCCCATCTGGAGGTGCCATTTTGGGAGGTAATGACAGCTTTAAGAAGAAGGGCCTTGTTGACAAAGTAGCTTCCTGGGGGTATGCCTTTTAAGGTGATACTCAGTCCCTGTCTTTTCCTCATTCTGTTTCCTGTCTGCCATGTGATGGACACATTCCTGACACCAATGATATTCTTTCTTTCCAAGCACATGGGGCCAAGCAACCATGAACTGAACCCTCTGGAACTGTGAGTTGAAATAAATCCTTCCTCACTTGTTTCTGTCAAGTATTTGGTTACGGCAATGTAAACAAACTAGTACACTTACCTTGATGGTAACTTTCATCTAATGGGAATGAAATGCTGCGTAATTTGGGGAAGATGGGGTTTTTACTTGTTTGTTTTTGAGGATTTAATTATCTAAGAAAAAATACGTATTCAACAGCCTATCCTCCTAGTGTGTGTCAAAACCCTCTATGGTGGTTTGATTCAGATACTCATTAACTCATGAATGCTGAATCTAGGTCCCAAACTCATGGCAGTTTGGGAAATGGAGCCTTGCTGGAGGGGGTGTATTGTTGGGGGCAGGCTTATGGGTGTTATAGCCAGACCTCTCCCCCCTTGCCAGTGTTTGGCTCACTCTCCTACTGCTGTTGTCTACCTGATGTTGGCCAGGAGGTAATGCCCACCCTCTGATCATGCCACATCGTCCCCTGCCATCATAGAGTTTCCCCTTAAGTCCATAAGCCAAATTAACCCCTTTCCTCTCACAAGCTGCTTTTGCTCGGGTGCTTTGTGTCAGCAAAGAGAAGGTAGCTACAGCACCCTATCAAATAGAAATTTTCCACACATGCACACAAACACAGGCCACACCCCTACCCAGAAAGTAGACTGAAAACCCACACTCTCCCATCTGAACAGGGTGAGCAGGAGGGGAACACAATGTTCCCAAGTACTGCCTTTGCCATGCACACAGCTGAAAGCCACAAACATTTGCCAACTGGACGCCTTGTGACAAGAGGGGAGGTCACTAGGGGAAAGTCTGTCCCTTTCTCTGAGCTATTATTTAAGTTCTCCATCATGCTATTCCTGTGCTGGAGCCCATTGTTACTGAAAGTGGATGGACACCAGAAAGCAAGAGGCTTTTCCAGGAGTGTTGTGCCAAACAGCCTTCCTTACACTTTCCATGTTTTCCTTGTGTCATTTCTGCTCTTTCTTCAACAGCCTCTAACCAAAACCAAAAATACAAGAGTAGGTGCCAGGATCCACTCTAGCTTGAGGATGCTAAGCAAGGTTGAGCTCTCAGCTGGCACTTTGTCACAGCTTCACTCTGTGGGACGTGCTGTATTGCCACTAAAATGTGGCTCGAGGAGTGTGTGTGCTCACACAAAGCTTACCATTAGGCTTCTTGTTCAGCCAAGCAAATAAGTGTCTTTCCCATCATACTGTTGTTCCGTTGCCTACTCTGTCCAGTGAGCAATGACTACTTGTTCTCATGTATGCCATGTGAGAGAGAGGCACCAGCCCATGAGTAAAAAGACATTTGTCACCAACATTAATAACTCTTAAGCTAACATTCCATTAATCTAATTAGGTAAGGTGAATCACCCTTCATGTTTGCTCAAAGAAACCATGGAGACACTGTGCCTGAAACACAGAGAGGGAGGAGAGGCAGAAGAGAGAGGGAAGGAGGGAGGGGGAAGAGTGCTCCCTAGAAACAATCATTTGTCCATTCTCCCCATCCAATGGCACCACACACAAACCCTTCCTTCCCCAAAGAACTCCTGTTTGACAGATCTTGGAAGGCAAGTCAAGTGACATCTTAATAATTTTGGGCTTTAGAGTTCTGCTCCGGCTTGTGTTATTTAATCACTGTATTACTTAATTTCTCTGGACCTTGGTTTCTTCATATGGAAAATGGGAAAAGTTTATACATACTCTTAAGTGGAGACTAAGCGTGTGAAAGTAGAGAGAATACATAATACAGACGTGAGTTTAATAGGTGCTCAATACACATTAGGTATTTTGTTTATGTAACAATACTTTTTCCTTTATCAATCTGAGTCTTCCTGGGACAGATGCAAATAGACCCTAAGATCTGTCCATCTCAGAGATGGATTGTTTAATATACTACCATGAGAAATAAAAATGTTTGTTTTCAAACTGAACAAAAAGTAAGTGGGAAATATGACTTTAACAGATCTGCTACATTTGTGTGTGAGGCAAAGGAAGGACTGGAAGCAGATGTTTTGAAATGCTTGTGATAAGAAAGGAAGGCACACATGGGCCTGCTTACATCCCTAGTCACCAGAATACAGATACAAACCCAAATGGAGTTCAGAGAAATGGCAAATTTGGGCTTAACAAAGAAAGGCTCTCCACAAGGTAATTCAGTGCTAAAATCTGTAGCAGATGAAAACTGGGACTCGCTTCTTGGAGGCCACCCAAAAGCAGGATTCACATATGTGTAGTTCTAGGGCCATGTGTAGACTAGGTTGTAGGTGTAGGCAGGGCCAGAGGCAAGGAAGAGAGTCAGGCTCCAAAGGCTAAGAAGACTTAAGTGGGATAAACAGGCTGATGCATTTCAGGGTGCTTTCTTTCCCAACTGGAGCTAAAACAACAGAAAAATGCATGGAATCAGGTAGATGGAGTTAGGTTCAATCCAGGAGGTGGCTTTGGGCGAGTTTGGTTTAGTGACTCAGTACTGTCACTAAGAAGGGGCTCTTTCTCCTCCCTTCCTCCATGGAGAAAAGCTAGAGGATTACACAAACACAGCATAAAGGACAGATGGAACCATGAAGTTCTCCCTAGACAAATGGTTTTATCTCTCACAGCTTCTCAGGTTTTCTTCCTGTGCATCTGAGGTGGTGATGGACCTTTTGTTTCTCTTTCTGGGGCTCCACATGTGGACCCTGGAGCCCACACACACAGCCATCTCTTTTATTTGTCAAGTTGGAGTCTTTCTGTGGGATGAGAACACTTGATTGAATGGCCACAGAGCATCTTCAGGGAATCAGCTCCTGATGACCCATCCAACCACAGACAAGCTTCCAAATCTGCACTGAAGATGCCAAGAGGAGTCTTCTTCATTGTCTTTAGATACTTAAAATACTTATGTAACTGAGCTTATTAAAAAGCAAAGTTAAGAACTGGAAGTGGTGGTGCACACCTTTAATCCCACGACTCAGGAGGCAGAGGTAGGAGGATCTCTGTGAGTTGGAGGCCACCCTGAGACTACATAGTGAACTCCAGATGAGCCTGGGCTAGAGTGAGACCCTACCTCAGAAAAAAAAAATTAGTATTTCCAGTCTGATGGTACACTGAAATTTGGAAATGCCCCCTTTCCCAAGCATGTAAAAATAAAAAAGAGAAGATCAAAGTGAATGCCATGCTGAAAATATCTGGAAAATACAAAAGCAACTACCTCAAAAATAATAGTGGGCTGGAGAGATGGCTTAGCGGTTAAGGCACTTGCTTGCAAAAAGCCTAATAGCCCAGATAAAACCAGATGCCCACCTGGAGTTTGTAGCGGCTAGGACCTGGTGTGCCCATGCCCTCTCTTTCTCTCTCCCTCTCTCTCTTCCTTTTCTCTCTTTGCAAATAAATAAAAGAAAATATAAAAAAATAATAAACTGCAGGCCAAGAAGAGCAAACGAAAGTTGAAGAGGAAACCCATACCCAGGCATTTCCTATTTATTTTGTCTTTTACCCTTAAATTTGACCCACAAAAGGTCTCAGTTGGAGTTGAGTAGCAGGTGTGAGCAACTGAGAGAAACTCCACTTACCTAGCTAGATAAATGTTCACAGGGAACTGGGAAAAATAATAAAGGTCCACTGTGAGCTGGAAAATGTGGAAAGAACAGGAAAATAATTTTATTATTTCCCCTTCTCACCGTCTTGGCTCTGCCCCAGTGTGTTTGCGGTTGGAGAAAAATACCTATCAGCTGTGTGATAGGTTGTTAAATTGCCCTTTTCAGAAGTAGAACTGTTATGCTTTTCCCACCAGAGATGTATTAGGGAGCTGATATCCCTGAAGTCTTGCAAATTGAACATATGGTCAAGCCCCTCTAGTAGATGAAAAACTATATGTCAGTGAAGCATTTATTTACATTTCGCTTATAAAGTGAATGTCTCTTTCACGTGTTCAATGGTCAGTTTCACATCTTTTGCTACTGACTACCTCCTCCCCTAGTCATTGGCCAGCATATTCTCAACACAGTGCATGCTATTTTCAATACATCATCTCTCTGATCAAAATGGTGAGAAAGATACAGTTATTAGTCTCTGCACATTTCATGTATTCTCATCGAATACTCATGACAGTGACACCAACAGTGATTAGATATCCATCCAGGCTTGGGTAAGAGTTCATGTGAAGCAGGGAGCTGACATTCCTGGCCTACAGTGGCATGGCTGGTAGTGCAGAGTCACATTTCAAAAGTGTGAAAACTAAAGTCCTTACAAGATTCCCAAGGCCTCATAATCTTCCCCTTCCAGGATCTCACACCATCAACCACAGGCTTCTAACTTGCTTCTCCAGCTCTAGCCACACACAGCTCATCCTCCCTCAAATATCAGCGTTCTACTCGAAATGCCCCTTTCCTACCGGCACTTGAATGAAATCTGTAATGCCTGACTCAATGGTGCCGTCTTAGCCAGGAATGCACTGATTGAAATTAAGACATCTGTATATATATATGTATATATATATATATATGTATATAATTTGCAAACATAGAGATAGAAGAGAGATAATGGGTGTGCCAGGTTCTCCAGCTGCTCTGCAAATGGACTCCAGATGCATGCACCACTTTGTGCATCTGGTTTTACGTGGGTACTGGGGAATCAAACTCAGATCATTAGGCATTGCAGGCAAATGTCTTAACTGCTGAGCCATTTCTCTAGCCCCATATGTATTTTTCTTAATATACTTTAGTTTTAAGAAGAGTTTTAGATTCACAGCACAATGATCAGAAAGCACAGAGATTCCCCATGTGCTGCTCCTCACATATAGCCATGGCCTTCCTGACCATCCTTATCCTCCACCGTGGCCCAATGACTCTAGGAAACAAACCACCATCAATGGGGGATCCGATTCTGTGCATTCTCTGAGTTTTTATTATTTTATTTATTTGAGAGAGAGAGAGAGAGAGAGAATATATGGGTGTGCCCTGGCCTCCAGCCGCTGCAAAGGAACTTCAGGCACATGTGCCAACCTTGTGCATCTGGCTTTATGTGGATACTGAGGAACCAAACTCAGGTCTTTCTTCTTTGCAGTCAAATGCCTTAACTGCCAAGTCATCTCTCCAGCCCCATTCTTTGGGTTTTGACAAATGAATAATGATATGTATCAGGTTAATTTTTAATTTATGAGGAAAGAGACAGAGCAAGGGCGGAGAGAAAGAATGGGCACACCAGGGCCTCTTAATACTGCAAATTAACACCATATATATATATACATATAATATACATATATATATATAAATTTGTATACATGGCTTTACATGAGTACTGGGGAACTGAACCTGAACCAACAGACTTTATAAACAAGTGCCTTTAACCTGAGCCATCTCCCCAGTCCTGACTTTTGATAGAATAGGTATGGAATGATATCTTATTTTGTAATTTCCTAATAGTAGGTGATACTGACCAGATTTTCAGATTATTTTTATATCTCAAATAAGTATTTAAATCTTTGGCCCATTTTTTTTAAATTTTTTTTTTAAATTTATTGTCCATAATGAGTTACAACATTTAGTTGGCAAACAATGAGTTGTTATCCCCAATTCCCCACTGCCCTCCCCTCCCTCTCCACTGGATAACCTCCTCCATGGGTCGTCTGGATCAGTCCTTGTGACAGGGGACCATGGATAGCCTAGTATTCAGCCAGGTTCTCCTGGCCATGCCTCTGGATAATCTCCCCCACCACGGCTCTTACAATCTTTCCGCCCCCTCTTCCGCATAGTTCCCTGAGTCGTGGTGGATGAGTATTAAGGCTGCTTTA